>PVKC010019304.1:0-19177 GCA_004027635.1 Crocidura indochinensis
AAAAAAACAAAAACAAAACAAAAAAACTCTTGTCTAGAGTGGTAGTACAGTGGGGAGAGCATTTGTCTTGCATTCTGACCTGGGTTCTAGTCCCAGCATCCCAATACTGCCAAGAGTAACCCCTGACTGCCTCCAGGTATGGCCTAAAAGCCAAACCAAAACATATCAAAACAAAAACAAAAAACAAAACCCAACTTTCCAGGAAGGCAATCTGACAGGTCTTACATTCCAACAACAAGAAAGAGGAACAGATGTTGTGGAAGGACCATGCTCAGAAGTGGTTGAAGAGTAGACTGACCATTTGTGATCTACAGCTCTGCTCTATGACTTGAGCACCAGCAGAAGAGCCAACACATTTCATTTCTTGCTGCTGAGCTTTGTTAGTTCTTGGTGTCCTGCTGTTCCTGCACAGAAACAAGAGGCTACAAGATCTCTGGCTTGCTAACAATACTCATGTCTCATACAGAACAAAATTGCAGTCATATCTCTTATTTAATTGATAGCTGATTTTATGGTGGAATGCTAAAATTTTAATGTCTCCATAAAATCATTTCACTGTTGTTGGTTTTTTTTTTGTTGAGGGGGATGAGGGAAATATCTGTATTAAGGACACACTGTACAAGAGTGAAGACAAGAGGAGGAAAACAATGAATCCCAAGAATGCATTATTAATATTTTAGGATGCAAGCAACATGATGCTCCATAAAGAATATTAGAGAAAATAAAATGAAACAGCTGGGGCTCCTGATTCTCTTTAGAGGCAAATCTGATGATTCAACATAGGTCCTTACCGGATCAATTATTTTGATGAAGTAAGGATATATGTATTAGAGAGAAAAGGATTACGAGATGTCAGGCAACTCTTAAAGTAAACTTGGCCTAAAGTGGCCCCTGTTTGCAACAGAGATCCAGTGAGCTTGGGGTATATACCCCAGAGTTGGGAGCTCTGGGTCTGGTGCTGGGGCGGAGAACAGGCTCCCAGGTGAGACTGGCTGTTCTGCACCAAAGTGCATGGTGCTGACTCATTTTAGGGACTGCTCAGAACCTATTTCCATTGCACAGTCTACAGTGTGCATGGGTCTCTGGAGACTCCCGGGCAGAGGTTTAAGAGTTGCTTTCTGCAAAGTGCCTGAAACTTAATAGGCAATTAATATCAATGGGAGTACCAGTTAGGCAATGAATGGCTCAGAGTCCAATCCAAAAACCAAGACAAAGGGAACAG
Organism: Crocidura indochinensis; assembly: GCA_004027635.1. Taxonomy (NCBI): domain Eukaryota; kingdom Metazoa; phylum Chordata; class Mammalia; order Eulipotyphla; family Soricidae; genus Crocidura; species Crocidura indochinensis. Next base: position 1,223 of record PVKC010019304.1, read on the forward strand.
GATTCACCTGGGAGGAGAAGCAGAAGCAGAGGCTGCCAGGTGTGGGGGGGATTCCCTGTCCCCCACACTACCCCACTCAAGGTTAGCGGTCCATGCTGATGGCTCACCTCTTCCTACCCGTACAAGCCAGCAGGTAATGATGCATATGCAATGTTGGGGAAGCATAGAGGATGCTTAGGGTTGACCTCAGAGCTGGCGGTGGGCAGCATGGATGTTTTGGAAGTGGAGTCTTATGGGGAAGCGCCAGTACTTTCAAACCAACCTTGGATTCTGGAAGGAAGCAGGCTGACAGGAAGAGAGAATGGGTGTTTTAGCTGTTCCTCACTGCCCTCCCCTTACCTCTCCATAGAGTGGGAGCATCTTACAGTTCTAATAAGGTCAGTATTATGTGGTAACGACACTTTAATTTCTCCCCATCTCCTTAATAACTAGCATTTTCATTTTTACTACAACATAGGAGCTGGGAACTCTGTGCTATTGCTGGAGAAATTTCTCCAGGTTTTTTTCCCTTCCCCAATCTTCTTCCTCTCTTTTCTGCCCCCCCCCCCAATCTCATTCTACCTGAACTGGGAGAAGCAAGGAGCATTTTCTCATCTGGATATGGGAATCTCTGCCCTCTGGCAGTATCTGTGCATGTCTCTCACTTTCAGAATAAGTCACTGGTTTACACCACATTAAGACACTCCATAAATCCAGCTCCATCATATTGAGTATAAGGAGGAATTTATTTGAGTGCCTAAAAATTGACTGATATCTTCATTAAAATCCCATACATATGGTACAATGCTCATTAACTGCACGCATGTCAATCCAGAGAGAAAAAAGCTCCAATGTGTGGAATTTTTTATGCTCTTTTAAATAAATGCATCAAGGCCTTGGGATACATCTCAGCCCTTAAATGACAGGGTGGTGGCAGCCTCATAGCACCATTCTGTGTTCTGTTAATCATGCCAGATCTAGGTGGAAAGTCAAAGATGACTAACTCAGTGACCAAGAGAGAGCTAGTTATCTTTTAGGGAGGGTCGTGCAGGGAGAAGACACAGTGTCGAAAGCACAGACATATGCTCTGCTATTCAGCACTATGTTGATGCTTGGATGCTGTGGGTCTGCTTTCAGGCCTGTAGATTCAGTAGGAGGGAAGAGAGGAGTCTCTGAAAGGGACTTTCCATAATGCAGTTATTTCCATTTCAGCCTGCTGATCTACTTTGGAGTCTCCATCAACTATGATATTCCCTTGCGTCTTGTATCATTGAATATCGCCCAAAGAAGCAGCACAGAATTCAGAAGGCTTCAAACACAAGCATGTATGATGACTCAAGGGATGCAGACTGGCTGGAAACTGGTCACCTCACCACTATCACCTTCTTTTACATTTTGCAGTCAGTTCAATACTGGCTGAGCTGGGGCCAAAGAGATAGCACAGTAGGTAGGGCGTTTGAATTGCATGTGACTGACCTGAGTTCCATCCTCAGCATCCATGTGAGTAATTTCTGAGTGCAAAGCCAGGAGTAATACTTGAGCATCAAAAATAAAATACTGCCTGAGTTGATATTAATTTATCACCTACTTCCAGTCATCCAGCTGAACCTATGACTCTACAGGCAGAAGCTGAATGAATCCCCCTTTCTCAGTAGTTCTAAGTCCTCATGCTCAGAGCTAGGACTGTTTTCCCCCACTTTAAAAATCAAGTTCTGGGGCCCGGGAGATAGCATGGAGGTAAGGCGTTTGCCTTTCATGCAAAAAGTCATCGATTCGAATCCCGGTGCCCCATATGGTTCCCCGTGCCTGCCAGGAGCAATTTCTGAGCATGGAGCCAGGAGTAACCCCTGAGCACTGCCGTGTGTGACCCAAAAAGCACACACAAAAAAAATCAAGTTCTGCCTCAAGGATGCAGTCAGGGATGTTGAGATGGGGTGATTCTCCTGGGTGGGGAACAATCAAGCCCCAGGAATCTAAAAATGGGAATCAGACAGATGAGAGTCAGAGATAGAATAGAAAAAGAGAGATGGTAGAGATCAAGAAGACTCACTAATGCTGGTTTGGGGATGGCACAGTGTGGAGCCAGCTAGAGAGTAGAGCATCTCCTGCAGCTGGAGAAAGCAGGAAGTGTCTCCTTAAATTTTTCTCAGTGCTCAGGAGACATTTTATTTATTTGTTTACTTGGTTTGGGACCAGATTTGGTGGTGCTTGGGAACCACTGTTGGTTCATTACTTTGCGGGGAGAGGATTGCTCCCAGTGGTACCACTAGACCGTACAGGGAATCAGACTATTGGTTCATTACTTTGGGGGAGAGGGGATTGCTCCCAGTGGTACCCCCTAGACCATGCAGGGAATCAGACCCATGCCTTTCACTTGCAAAGCATAAGCTTCAGCTCCTTGACATATTACGGACCCATGGATTCCTTCTAGACATATGACTTACAAAACTGAGAGAGGATTGTGTATGTTTCTAGAAGCCACTATTTATAGTCACATGCTACATAAATAATAGAAAAGCCACTTATACATCCATGGATGGGGCTACTTACATGGGCTGTTCCTCTGCTCCTTCTGCCACTGTCTATCTGGTAAAGGTGCCTGAGAACACCCCAAATCCAAGGGTTGAAAAATAGACTCTAACTCTTGCTAGATTCCATTTCTTTTACTTCTTGAGGGGAGACCCAGAGAAGTAGGAATTATGATCACTTTCTGTGGTAATCTGATGCCGCCATGCCCTTACAAAATAACATAGGACCTCCAAACCATGACTTCATTGTAGTTTCTGTTCTCATTGCCAGAGACACAGGAACATGGGCATCTGGACCTCAGGCAATGGACTCTTCCTTCATCTCTGGGGAGCATATGTGTCTCCCAGAAGCCTTGGGTGGCTGGATTTCATCGAACACTTGGGAACCTGCTGTCTGATTGCTTGCTTTTCTGCAGGCCTCCTGGCTGTAGCCTGCAATGAATTCATATCCCCCATTTTTGTCTTCCTTATATCCTGGGTGGCCACATGCATCCTTCTGGGCTGCTCCAAACATGCACGGTGCTTCATCCTCCTCTTCTTCCTCTCCTGTGGCCTTCGGGAGGGCAGGAATGCTTTGATTGCCACAGGCACAGGCATAATCATTTTGGGACACGTGGAGAATATTTTCCACAACTTCAAAGGCCTCCTGGACAGTATGACTTGCAATCTCAGGGACAAGAGTTTTGCCATCCACATTCCACTTTTGAAACAATACACCGAAGCACTTAAGTGGCTCTACAACCTGGCTGCTCCCCTGAACCTTTTTGAGGATCTGATCTCTTGGAATCAAACTCTGGCCATTTCTCTGTTCAGTCCCAGTCACACCCTCGAGTCCCAACTCAATGACACCAAAGGTCAAATCTTGGGGGCCTGGTACCACATGGTGTCAGCCACGGAGGTGCTGTCCACATTTGGGCGGCGGATCCTCACCTTGGCAGGGCTAATGCTGGTTCTCCTCAGCACCGGCCTCTTCTTGAAGCGATTTTTGGACCCCATAGAAGGGAAGTTTAAAAACATCTACATCACTAGGAAGTTTGTTCTGTTTGATGAAAAGGAGAGGCATCAACAGAAGCCCTCTGTTCTGCCACTGAGCGTGGAGGAAAGGAAGCGATATGTGCTCATCCCATCCTTCTGGAAGACACCCAAAGAAAGGAAGAGTCTTGGCCTGTTCTTCCTCCCTGTGTTTCCACATTTCTGCCTCTGGATGTTGTTTGCAGCCACTGATTATCTGCTATATCGGCTTCTTGTATCTGTGGGCACCCATTTCCACAACCTACCAGCACTTGATGTTCACTTGAAGCTGTACAGAGAGGTAGGTGCTTGCTGATAAGGTACTGGAGCTGCAAAAGATAAGGAGCCTACAAGTCAAGGCAATTCCTTCTGCCTCTTGGTGTCATCCCTCTCATGCCACACAAATGCTTGAAAGTTGACCTAGAACCACTGGTTCCATTGAAGATCTGCTGTTAAGAACTGGTGAAGAATTTAACTACTTTTATTTTATTTTATTTTTCTGACTTCCTTAATGAAAGAGCATATACTGATCTCTTGAAACAATGTGAATATATGCTCTTAGAATTTTGCAAGAGAGGCAATGGGCTGAAATCTAGGTGGAGTTATATTTAGGGGAGGATGTTCTTGGCTTCTGACTTTGGAAGACTATCAGCATTCCTTGGCTTGTAGTGCATCACTCTTGCTGTCCCTCCTTTCCCCTCTCTCTCTCTCACACCCCACATTAAAAGATAGTCTTACATTAACCTCAAACAGGATCTTGTTTTTCATTACTACTATTTTTTTTTGTGGTTTTTGGGTCACACCCGGCAGTGCTCAAGGGTTACTCCTGGCTCCATGCTCAGAAATCACTCCTGGCAGGCACAGGGGACTATATGGGGCACCGGGATTCGAACCGATGACCTTCTGCATGAAAGGCAAATGCCTTACCTCCATGCTATCTCCCGGGTCCCCATTACTACTTTATTTAAACACCATGATTTATAAAGTTGTTTATAATATAGGTTTTTTTTAGGCAGTCAATGTTCCAACATCAATCCCCCTACCAGTGTAACATTCTCACCACTAATGCCCCAAATTTACCACCACCACCACCACCACCACCAATTTATTCCCCTTGGAAGGCACAAGAAAATTCATTTTATATTGCTTGCTACAAATAAATGGCTAATGGAATTATTGAAAAAATACTTCAGTAAATGATAATATGTGAAAACTGTTACACAATGGCATTATTAAGTCACTGTCTGAGGGTTTAATTAAGCTAGTTATGGCTAATTGGGCATTCTGTACTGCTTTTTCTGTTTACTTAGCTTAGCTGGCTTCTATGCTTCTCTCTCATTTAATTTGGTGTGCTCCTACATGAGTTCTGGTAGTGAGTTATTATGGTGGCACTCTCCAGGAAACCCAAGATCTGTAAAAATATGTCTATGAGCTTGCATGACAGTGGTTGTGGAATATGAGTATGGCTGCTGGGGCTTCTGGAGCAAGGCAGGGTTGGAGGAGGCTGCCTGACCCTATGACAAGAATCTCCTAGAATTTTTAGCCCCCAAACCGGTATCCCTAGAGATTTTATTGGTTAAGCGTCTCTACAGAAATTAGTTGTAAAGTAGCGAAGTTGTACCATTGGCATTGGTGTCGCTTTGGCTGTGGAGTATGAATGCAGCTGCCAGGGCTTCTGTGGGGTGGAGACTATACCCATCTCTCCTCCCAAGGTGCCCCCAGTGTTTTCAGCCAGAAGACCTGTGTTTCTATAAATTTTTGTTTGTTTGCTTTTGGGTCACACCCAGCAGCACTCAGGGGTTACTCCTGGCTCTATGCTCAGAAATTGCTCCTGGCAGGCTTGGGGAACAATATGGAATACCGAGATTTGAACCACTGCCCTTCTGCATGCAAGGCAAACACCCTACCTCCATGCTATCTCTCCGGCCCCTGTGTTCCTATAAATTTTTATGCCATACAAGACTAGTGACTCTTTGGATCTGGGCCAATGAGCAAACATGTCAGAGACTGTGGGACTATGGGGTGTGGTTTGTCTACAGGGACTTTACTCCATATTCACATCTCCAGATCTCAAATTGGAGTCCCAGTTGCAAAGAGGGTTAAAATGTGGTGTGTCTTCACTTTGTCCCCTTGGGACGACAGGACCTCTCTGGCCCAAGGACCACCGTTTCATAAATAAATAGTCCATGGAACTTTAAGTGAGATGTATATGGACCTTTGAGAAATGTTGAATCAGAAGTCCTTACAAGGCAGAGGTCCTTGTCGAAGATGAACAGTGTCATCCCTATGGAGGTGGCAGACAGGGAACTAGCAAATTTCCTTTGCTTTGCTTGATGGTCTCCAGTTGGACTAGAAGTGAGTTCTTAATGCATGTTTGGGGAGCTCAGTTTTGCTTTCTGTGATAACACTTTAGGTAACATGGTTATCATAGTGTTCATATTTACAGATTTGGTTTGGGGGAGCATACACAGTTTATACTTGGCTCTGTGCTTAGAGAATCACTCCTGGGAGTGTTGGCACTCCTAGCATTGTATGTGGTACCTGGGGCTAAACCAGGGTCAGCAGCAGGCAAGGCAAGTGCTTTAATTAATTTCTGCATCAGCTCTCTGGCCACATTTAAGAGTAGGATGTACAAAGTTACTCCACTCCACAAAATGCTCACAACTTTCCACCACTATTCTTATGCAGATGAGATATATACTTTTTTGTCCTTCAAGTCTTTCTCCTACGAGGCTAGGATTAGGAATCTTGATTTCCAATCCACCATCCTAAGAACACAGCTGAAGTTTCATCCCTGCGGGCCACCCATTAGTTTGTAGAGCTTCTTTCAGCTGTGACTGTTCCTCAGAGTTGCACCCTGAGTCCAGGGGCATCTTTTTCTCCTGCCACTCGTCTCTCTCTGCTTGGCAGCTGTGTGCAGAGCAAAGCTGTGCTTGGTGAGCATCTCTTTATTTATTTATTTTTTTGTCTCTTTTCTGCCTTTCTCTATAGAGCTTGAGGATCTGGGGTGGGATCACCAGCAGTGCTCTGGTGGTACAGGAGCCATTTCCTATGACACCCAACTCATCAACTATACAAGATGGGACACAGTGTTCCAGCTGGCACTACATGTTTCTCACCCCCAACAGGGTCAGGGAGGACAGGTGTGCTAAAGGACTGGGTGTTGGAGGTGTGGATGAGTCCAAGAGATCATACATGGATCTTTTGTTTCCTAGACCCATACCCCTGGCCATTGAGCACTTTCCCCAGCCCTTGTGCCATTTTAGTTTTTGTTTGTTTGTTTGTTTAATGGTTGCTTCCAACAGTGCTCAGGGCTTATTCCTGACTCCTCTGTGCTCCTTGGTCTTGTTCAAGGGACATTTTTGTGATACTGGGGCTTAAATGTAGTGGTTTGGGAGTCACATCTGGTGGTGCTCAGAGGTTACTCCTGATTCTGCAGTAACAAATTACTCCTGGCAGGCTCTGGGGACCATATGTGATGCTGGGGATAGAACCAAGGTCGGCTGCATGCAAGGCAAATGCCCTACTCATTGTGCTATCATTCCAGTCCCAAGATTTTTTTAACCTAGTGATTATGAGGCAGTGGCAGGTGGGGCATGAGTGCATGTAAAAAATGGTCAAACATTCTACAATGGTCTGCCCTGGCCTGGACTGGTAGAAATGGTTCTGCCCATGGGTTTGATTTGTCCTCCTGAAGGGTCCAGTCACTTGTACTGGCAGCAGGGCCAGGTGGGGTGCCTTTGAATCCTCCCTTGAAACTCCACTTTCCATGCTTACCTTTATCTCTCTGGGGAGCCTTGGTATCCTTCTGCTATGTCCACACTTTCCCCCTCTCTTTTCTTCTGGCTCAGCAGGTGCCTGGAGTCAGTACCAGCCCCTCCTCATTCTGAGCTGTTCCTCTGTGTTGATTACTCTGAGCTCTGGCTTCCCCTGAAGAATTCAGTTAATTACAAAACCCTTTGCTCTAGATATCTGGAGCTGTGGGTAATGGAAGCTGCTTCCCATGAAAGTCAAATAAGATGATCCGCTATGCTCAGTGGAGGGAGGTGAGGAGGAAAGGACCCCCCCTTTCCTTCTCTCCATCCTTCAGGATTCTCTAGTTTGTTCTGGTGTTTTCTCTCTTTCTTTCTCACTTTCCCCCTCTCCCTCCCTCTCTCTTTGCCTCTATCTCTATTTATCTCTGTCTCTCTCTGCCTCTCTATATCTCAATGTCTCTCTGCCTATTTCACTTTGCCTCTATGTCTCTATCTCTTTTTCTATCTCCCTTTATCTCTCTCTATCACTCTCTATGTCCCTGTTTCTCTCTCATTTCTTTTTTGCACTAAACATTCCTATGTAGTTTTAAGAGAAAAGGACAGATTCAAGTAAAGAGCCCTGAAACACGGCAAGGACAACATTCCAACAAAGACATGGAGTGGCTGATGACCAAGATGAATGCATGGCTCACTTCGGAGGGTGATGCTACTTCCACTCAATGAACATAAATAGGCCTGCGACCATGTGGGCATGAGAATGGGGTGCAACTGCTTCTCTATGCTTCAATCACTGGTGGTGCCCTGCCCTGATTCCAGGTCCCCTTGGCAGATCCTGGTCTCTCTCCAGGTGCAGATTAAGCAGGAAAAGGCAGACAGAAAGGGAGACATGGTTTGGGAAGGTTTTCTCTCCACCCTCTGGGGTGATTTGCAATAAGAACAGAAGGGAAATGACTCTCATTGAGCTGGCAGGGTAAGCAGGCTGGTGTTTTCAGCAGAAAGCACCAGGGCCACTTAGTGAGAGCCTGTGGGGGACAGAGCACTCAGCCGCAAGAATCCTTTAGCTCTCTGACCTAAGCAGAACCCCTCATCTTTGCTGTTTTAGCAAATTATTTATCTACAGCAAGAGGAACAGCTCAGAAATGTAAAGGTGCTACTGCAAACATTCCTGAGAATTTTAAAAGACTTCTAGAGTCTTGTCTTCTTTTTTTTCCCTTAGGGAGAGGAGTAAGAAAAGAAAGCAAGAGAGGAAGGAAAAAAGAAAGGAGGGAAGAGAGGAAGGAAGTAGAGAAGAGACAAAGGAAAGAAGAGAGGAAGAAGAGAAGAGGAAAGTGGGAAGAAAGGAAGAAGAGGAAGGAGAGAAGAGCAGAAGGAAGGAAAGAAGGAAGGAAGGAAAGAAGGTGGGAAGGATAATGGGAAGGAAGGAAGGTGGGAAGGACAAAAGGAGAGAGGAAGGAAAGGAGAAGGAGAAAAAGCAGAATTGGGACAGATGTCTAAAGTCATCTGCATCATATCTATCCACCCTGAAAACCTCACCCCCTGAAAAAGATTGATTCAACCCTTCTAAAAACCTTACTGTCCATTACATTTCTCTCAATGAAAGATTTCAAAACAGTGTCCTCACTGACCACTTTCTTACAGCAGGATTTTTCAGTCTGGACTCACTCGGGGACTTTGTCTCCCTCAAGAGAAGCAATGCCTGGGTTCTGGTGTCTGGATCTCTCTATGGGGTTTCAGGGCCAGAGTGGCTAGGGGCAAAGGGCTCCCCATGCCACTGCAATGTTTCCCTCATGCACAGAGTTGGGGCCCATAACTCACTGTCCTTGACATTGACCTTGGTTTCTGATGCAGGGTTCTGGGATCCTCACTAGTATCAGGATGGTGCTGCAAAGAACACATTGTCTGTTGGAGTGTTTGGACACTTGTCCAGGAAGTAATTTCCCTCTCTCTGGCCAAGGGGTGCTGGGGTACCGGGGGTGATAATAACTTACTAAGTAGTCCTGTCTGTAAGGTTAATGCTCTGTCCCCAAGGTGCTTCATTTACACTGGGAGCAGTGTATTCACAGGCAGGATCCGCTCCATTAATTCCTGTTTTACCAAATTAGAAAACAAATCCACCGAGAGAATAAATGACTTTCTCAGGTCAGAGGAAAGGAAAGGGCTGAGTCAGCATATGTGCATCCCCCGGGTGGGTGTTCTGGGTGCTCCCTCATTTTCTCTGTCTTTGGGGAACAGAAACTGGTCCCCTTCCCTACAAATAGTCCTATAGGGCTTCAAAGAGGAGAGGAAAATGTCCTATTTGGAAGATCTCCATTAGTCGAATTTCAGAACCCCTTCAATGAATGCTTTTATTTTTTGTTTTGGTTTTTTTTTTGTTTGCATGTTTGTGTTTTTTGGTTTTGGGGTCACATCTGGTGACTCTCAGGGTTACTCCAGGCTCAGAAATTGCTCCTGGCTTGGAGGACCATATGGGATGCGTGGGGATCCTAGGGTCCTAGGACGCCAGGTCTATCCTAGGTTAGCGCATGCAAAACAACCTACCGCTTGCACCACCACTCCGGCCCCTTTTATTTGTATTATTATTTTGTTTGTTTACTTGCTTTTTGAAAGTGTAACGGTTATTTTGAGTCCGTGCCTGTGGTACTCAAGGTTTACTCCTGGATTTTTTTTCCTCAGGATCACTCCTATTTGATCCCTGATGTTTTGGGGATCAAAGCCAGGTCAGCTGGGTGCAAGACAAGTGCCCTCCCCACTGTACTATCTCTCCAGCCTTTTCTTCTTATTCTTTTGTTGTGTTTGTTTTTGTTGTGTCTTTGTTTTGTTTGGGGGGATTATACCTGGCAATGCTTAGGGGTTATTTCTACCTTGAACTCACGAATTACTCCTGGAAGGCTTGGAGAAACCATGTGGGATGCCAAAGATTGAACCTAGATTGGCCTCATGCAAGGCAAGCACTTTGCCTACTGTACTCTTGCTCTGGCCCCTTTTCTAATTTTTGTAGGGAAACCTTTTCCCCACCCAAATCTCTTGAAGGATGTAAAACATTATTGATGCTTCTGGCCCTTTGTGATCTGTGGTCTGCTGGTGGTACTAGTCCAGAGGAGGATAACATGATTATCTTTGAAGGGAGAAGACCTTTTCTGGGGGTGTGGAAATCTCTCAAGTGGTGCCCAGGAGTACTGTGGTTCCCTGCTTGCAATTCTCAGCTATCCAGGTCAGCAGTTCAATAAGAGGCCAAGGAACGTGGTGTTTCCTGGGCTCTGCAGTCCTGGGAATTGCCTAAGTCAGTTCAATGGTGCAGGGAGACTTTCAGAGAGGCAACCAGTGATGCTCAGATCGAAGAGGGTTAGCAACGTGCAAAGCAAGTGCCTTAACCCCTGTATTATTTCTCAGGCCTGAAACTTAAAGAAAAGACAACAGTAGCTATACATAAACTCAGTGCCCAGCTAGAGAGATGTAGCTGACCTGGATTTGATCCCCATCACCACATTCGGTCCTCCTGAGCTCCAACAGGAGTGACTCTGGAGGCAAAGAGTCAAAAGTAAATAAACCCTAAGCATCACCTGGTGCAACCCAAAACTAAAGAAAAAAATAAGACCCACTTCTTCCCCCATGTTTTAGAAGCTGTGAGAATTGCTTTCACTCAATTCACTGTGTGTTTGAATCGAAGAGTCAGGCAGGGCAGAACAGCCAGGTGATTGAGGGTGACAATAGCATTGACTTGGATCATCCTTTCATTTCAGGATCAAGGAACTCAAGACCTCATCCATGGCTCTTCTTTTAGCATTTCTCTCTTTGAATCCCACTGCATCCCTACCCCAAGGCTCCTTTTCACTAAGACTTGGTTTCCTATTAGTCTGATTCTTGCAATGCTGGTGATACTGGGACTCTTGTCTTCCCTCCTAATGCAACTGAAAATCCTGGTGTCTGCAGCCTTCTACCCCAGTGTGGAGGAGAGGCGCATCCAATATCTGCATGCAAAGCTGATGAAGAGAAGACTGAAGCAACCCAGGGGAGAAGACGAAAGGAAGCTGCGTAACTACTACACAAAGGTAAGGTCTTGGGAAGGGGGAAAACCTGGAAGGACAGCAGTTGGAATTTGAAGGGCAAGTGCAAAGGCTATTTCAAGACATGCTTCAGTTTCCCATCAGGGCTTATATCATCAGTAATAGATGAGATACCATGGTGGGGATAAGAATTGTCTGATGAGTCTAGCTCAGGGATTTAACTTTGTAACTTCAAATATGGGGGCAAAGTGATCCACAGGCAGAGGGTTCCTTCATTATACTGATTTCCACTGAGTGCCTGGTTTCAGCTACATCATCTAGAGACTGTTAAGAAGACCATGAGAAATGATCATGCCCACCAACTCAGGATCAATCATAGAAGGAACTATTTACCATAGTCTGATAACTTTAAAAGAATTTGCTCATTCCCCATTGAATGAACATAGAAAACTTGCAGGAAAGATATATGCTGGACTAAGTGTCTTTTATGCATGCATATGGTAAAATCATTTTTCACACATATTATGAAATGCATATTTGTCACCAATTTTAATTTATGAAGTAAAGAGAGATGGTAAGAAATTACAAACAAGCAGAAGTAACAAAAGAAGGCCCTGAACAGAGATAGGCCTTGGGGAATACCAAAATGAGTTTGTTTAACAGATGTGAATCTGTCTTTTTTTTAGGTCTGGGTGGGAGGATCAATGGGAACTTGGGGGTAGGGGTGGGGAGAAACTCATTTGCATGCATTGTTGCTATCAGCATTACTCTGCCACTTAGAGGACTGGGAAACTACTCTTAGACAAGGAGATTTATCCCACCAAGATAAGCTTTCCTATTTATTTCAAAGTGATTTGTGTTCCCCACCATGAGAAGTTCACATCACCCCAAAGCTTATATCTCCACTGCTTCTTTCCTCAGATTCATTTTTGGCTTCCAGTCCTGAAAATCATTAGGAAGAAAGAAATGGACACTGAGAGCCAAGTTAGTCCCTGATGTTCCCTAGATGACTCCTGAACCACATGACAGACACCAGCAATTCTCATCTAGCCAGAGGTGCTTCCCTGTTTTGCCCACATGGAAACAAAAGATAGAGTGTGTAAGGCCCAACTATTTGTCTTCAAAATGGCTTCTAGGGAAATGGTTATGTCATCTATGTTCCAAGCAAAGGTGTGATCTAGAATGAGGGTTGGGTATGTTTAGACCCTGGACTGTATCAATGACAATAAAATCATGGGGTTTTGGCCCTGGTGCATGATAGGACAGACAACTTGTGCTTCTTGTTAGCTGCCTATGACACATCTGTGTGTATTGTCTGGCTTGCAAATGATGCTAATAATATCTAAATAGCCCTTGGCAGTTAATAAAATTCCCCACCCCTGGTGTCAAAGGACCTCCATTGGACCTCTTGAGAATGATATTCTGGTTGAGTAATACTCAATGGAAAAAGACCCCAATTAGCTATCTCTAATGCTGGCTCACAAGGAAACACCTAGAAGAACAAACAAGTATAATAATATCTATGAGTTCTTCATTTCTTCTTGACCTTCTTTATATCTTTTGTAGTTATTCCCTACCTCACAGCTATCTCTTTTTCCCTGTCTCTGATCTCAGAACTCTTAACCCATCTCCAAATGTTCCTCTCACTACCTAAACTTCAACTTCTTATTTTCCCGAGTCTCTTGATTTTCCACTTCTAGTTCTTTATCCAGGTTTTCAAAGACCACTTATACCAAACTTTTAGGACTTGAGAAAATGAGCCTCTGAATCCCCTTTACACTTGATATAGACTCAACAGTCTTAGGGACCAGGAATGAATGAAAAAGAAACTTGATCACTTTATTTTTTCACTTTTTATCTTGAACGTTTTCAGAACTATTTAAAAAATCATTACTGTTCGGGCCCACCCAGGGACGCAAAAAAAAAAAAAAATTATTGCTAAACAGTGCAGAGTTCCAGTCTCCTTATGTTCTTCTTTCCCAGATCTAACATCTTCCATATCCTCAGAATATAGTGATCAAACCTTGCACAACAGCACCAGAAAAGGCATCAGTTATGGAGTCTAATGACTATGTTTTCTGTCGTTGGTTTGTCTGATAGTGTACATAAGGCAAGAACCCAACAGAGGTGATGCCGTGGCTAGCTTTGGTCCAGTTACATTAGAAAACTTCTTTGAGTTCCCTTGAGGAGAGTGGGTGACATGAATGGTGAAATATGAAGAAGTGAGAGACCACACAAATCTATGTGCGGGAACAGTGTTCTAAGTTTAATGTCCAAACTAGGGGCTTATTGCCAGTCACAGGTATGAAAAGAATGCTCACATTTTGTTTCTTTGTAAAGTACAACATATCTCTTGTTAACAAAAGTTTGTCAATATACACAGTTTGACCTTCAATACAATTCACATGGCTCTAGGTGGTTTGCAGAACTTATGAATTTCAATTAAAAACCCGGAGGATAGGGGCCGGGAGATAGCATGGAGGTAAGGCGTTTGCCTTTCATGCAAAAGGTCATCGGTTCGAATCCCGGTGCCCCATATGGTCCCCCGTGCCTGCCAGGAGCGATTTCTGAGCATTGAGCCAGGAGTAACCCCTGAGCACTGCCGGGTGTGACCCAAAAACCAAAAAAAAAAAAAAAACCCGGAGGATAAAAGGAAGGTTAAGTCTTAACATCTCAAAGCAGTTCCTCTCTGGGCCCTAGGGGTCATACTGATGTAGATTAAGAGATCAGCAAGAAGCCAAGTTTTCTTATCAAATTTCCTTTTCCTGAGGGAACAGGTTTTTAGATCTAGGGATGTATTTCAAATAACTAACTTTCTAAGTTTCTGGTTTTTGGAAGGGACAATAAAAGAGACAAACTTAGATGAAAGGGATGTAGAATCTATACCTGGTGAAGTTCAATAGCCCAGTGATATCCTGATCAAACCTTTTTGGAGTATAAATTAGTTAGCAGGAATTCAAAGTGTCTAGAGGATGTCCCTAAAGCAAAACATTTTTTTTTCTGTTACAAACTGATATGGTATATCAAAGATAAAGACAAAGAGGAAAGAAGTTGAGTTTGGTTCTGAGTTTTTCAGGTAAAGAGAAATTTAATCAAAGCTATATTTGCCTGTAAAAATGCTTAAGTTAGGAAGAAAAAAAGTTCACTATATACACAATACAGGAGAGAAATTCTTCTTTAGGTCAAAAATGTTTGTTACAAAGCAAGCAAAATGTCAACATCATGAATCTCATCAGCCATCCACACTGGAGGAAAAACTTCTCAACATATCTTCTGATGAGATATTTCTCGGGAATTTTTGTCCAACCATCTACACTGGGGGAAAACTTCCCAGTGGACCTACTGGTGAAATAGTCCTTTAAAATCTTGAGATTTCTCTTATGTTAATGGTGTGACAAGGTGATTCTTTGCAAGTCTCCATATGTGACTTCAGAACCTTACACAGTGTCTGTCAAACCTAATTTTTTCTGAAGTGACCTTTTATCCCTCAGATAATGTGTAGTCTGACACATTCTTCCCCATGACAACTTACTCCTCCTTTTCACCCAACAAACATTGCAGAACAATACTTTGAGCTGATGCAAACTTACTGCTTCCTATCCTATTTTTACCCTTTAATTTTGACATTGTTAGTGCAGTCAGTTATTGTTGTGGTCACCAAAGTGATATTTTTATTTTCCTAATATTATATACATAGTTTTCATTAGCATTCCAGGCCATTACAAAGAAGAAACTTTTTTGTTTGTTTTGGACCCCAAACCAGACTGGTCCTGGCAGTATTCAAGAGACCATGCATAGTACCAGGAATCAAGTCAGGCTTGTCTGCAAGAAAAGCCTGTGCTTTCATCATCTTTGTAGCCTAAGAAACAGTTCTTTGGAAACTCAAGTTGGTTTCAAACACCAGAATAGACAAATTACTCATGATCTTTCATTTTCACTTATCACAACCCTGTGAGTTAAGTGTCATTATTTCCATGTTATTTCAACCAAGCACCTGACTTGGCTTGCAGCTCCCAGGTGATTCTAATAGGCATCAGGATTATGAAACACCATTTTGGAAATTTTTTCAGAATTTTGGATTTCAATCTAACAGAAGAAATATTTGATTTAAAGTTTCCCAAAGTGTATTCTCAGACTTTTAGATTTTTCTAAACCATTTGCCTTCCAATCCTAAAGATTTCTAACTTATGTTGGCATTCTCCAAAGCCTGGTCATGAGGAAATCTTGTTTCAGCCAGAATTTGCTCCAAACTACAAAACCGTAGAAAGATTTTACCAGCCCTAAATTTTCTAATCATGCAATATTACTCCCACAACACTGTGAGGGTCCACACCCATATCACAGGCCTGACTTTTCTACCAGGAAAAGATTTAAGAAGGTAAAGATGTTCTTGTAGCTGACTAAAACATTCTGACAGATGGATACTTGGTTGTGTTGGCTAAGTCAACAGTGGTATATCTTAACAAATTGATGCCAGATGTGAATCTCTGTATTTATTTCTCTCAGAGAAGGAAATTGTACATTAGATAAAGCAAAGAACCAACAGTTCCATTTCATAGGAAATTGAATGTCTTTGTCCTTCTAAATTCTATTAATTAACAAATATACATATTGACATAAAACCACTGCCAGCCACTGCAGCAAACATTTGAACAGTCTGTGGAACCTTGTGCTCTGATGAGGCCCAGGTCACTAGTCTTGGTCTCTGCCCTTGGGGCATTTCCAAAATCATCAGAAAACAAATGAGTATTTACACAGTAAGAAATTCCATAGTTTGGGGAAGGTGCCATGTAGTGGGCCAAGTAGGGTGCTGTTGGCCACCATGGCTGGATTCTCTGTTTGACTTGTTATTAAAAGCCCAATTTTTTATTCTTTTCTCTAGCAGAGCACTGGAAAATTCGAAAAAAAAAAATAAAGGCCTTCCTGTATTTAAAATCCAACCTGGGTTTTCAGAAGCAGGATTCCTGATGTCTGCCCCAAAGGGTGATGTTCAAGCATTTATGAGAGTGCCACATCTCTTAGAACTTGCCCTTCCTCTGAGGTGCTTGTATCTATTGGAAGGGTAGACTGGCTAGAAGTATTGCCACAAAACACCACTTGTGATGTTTTTTTTTTTGTGAACCTGAGGTGCTCAGGGGTCACTTCTAGTCAATTATGGAGGGCTGGGGGACCAAGCAGTGCTGATACTGAGCTGCTACACGCGAAACCTCTGCTCCAGACCTTTGAATTATCCCCCATTTTCCTCTTCTATGGTCCAACTCTCTACTTGATCAGGGAATTCCCAGACCCAACCAAACCCAGGATGACATCCTGAATGAGACCACTTTGAACCTGTAATTAATGAACAGAATTTTGTGTCAAGTATTTCTTGTAGTTTTTTTTTTTGGGGGGGGGGGACACAGTAATGGGCTCAGGGGTTACTCCTCTACGCTCAGCAACCACTCATGGCAGTCTTAGGGAACCCTACGGGATGTCAGGGATCAAACCTAGGTGGACCACATGCAAGGCAAACACCCTACCCACTGTGCTATCACTCTGGCCCCAAAGATTATTTTTAAAATTATTTCAATGTAGAGAACTATAGGTCACATATTTAAAATGTAAGGTAACCATGACTAAGAGCAAAACTTTTAGATGAAAAGATCTAGAGTTTAGTTCTCACTCTGCTCACTTTTAGTACTATCATATAAGGCAAATTTTCTATTGCCATTCTGAACCTGTTTCCTTGTCCATAAAAATAGACAAAATAGGGGCCCGGGAGATAGCATGGAGGTAAAGTGTTTGCCTTTCATGCAAAAGGTCATTGGTTCGATGCCCCATATGGTCCCCCGTGCCTGCCAGGAGCAATTTCTGAGCATGGAGTCAGGAATAACCCCTGAGCACTGCCGGGTGTGACCCAAAAACCAAAAAAAAAAAAAAAAAAGAAAAGAAAAAAGAAAACAACCCCATTCACAATAGTGCCACACAAACTCAAATATCTTGGAATCAACTTGATTAAAAATGTGAAGGACCTATACAAAGAAAACTATAAAACTCTGCTCCAGGAAATAAGAGAGGATACGCAGAACTGGAAACATATACCTGCTCATGGATTGGCAGGATTAACATCATCAAAATGGCAATACTACCCAAGGCATTATACAGATTTAATGCGATCCCTATAAAGATCTCCATGACATTCTTCAAAGAAGTGGATCAGGCACTTTTGAAATTTATTTGGAACAATAAACACCCTAGAATAGCGAAAGTAATTATTGGGAAAAAGAACATGGGAGGAATTACTTTCCCCAATTTTAAACTTTACTACAAAGCAATAGTTATCAAAACAGCATGGTATTGGAACATGGACAGGCCCTCAGATCAGTGGAATAGGCTTAAATACTCAGAAAATGTTTTCCAGACATACAGTCACCTAATTTTTTATAAAGGAGCAAGAAATCCTAAATGGAGCAAAGAAAGCCTCTTCAACAAGTGGTGTTGGCACAACTGGCTAGCCACTTACAGGGGTTACTCCTGACTATTTGCTCAGAAGTAGCTCCTGGCAGGCACAGGGGACCACATGGGGAACCAGGGGATCGAACCGCGGTGCATCCTAGGTTAGCGCAGGCACCTTACCTCCAGCGCCACCGCCCGGCCCCCTAGTTCTATTAAGACTTTTAAACTACAGTGTTGGCACAA
>PVKC010019305.1:0-19183 GCA_004027635.1 Crocidura indochinensis
ACTGTGGGCAGAGGACAGGATGCAGAGAGCAGTGGAGATGAGGGCAGAACCACTGATGTGAGAATCCTAAGGACTACATGGAACATTATTAAGTCAGAGGAGTGTTTCCCGAAGTTATTCTAAGCCTGAGTGGGCCCGTCTTCAGGAAGAAGAAGATAGAGAGGAAAAACCCACTTTGGTACCTATGGGAGCTTGAGTAGGAATAATAACCAGGACAGGTTTTGTTTGTTTGTTTGTTTGTTTGGGTAAACCCGGCAGCGCTCAGGGGTAACACCTCGTTCTTCACTCAGAGATCGCTCCTGGCAGGCTCGGGGGAACATATGGGATGCCGGGATTTGAACCACTGTCCTTCTGCATGCAAGGCAAACACACTACCTACATAATGACAAAGCTTCTGGGAGAGACTGCTGCTTCAAGTCATTCAAGTGGTCCACTGTAGGGGGAGCTCAGGGCCCTATTCACACAGGTCTTTCAAGGGGTTTAACATCTCCTCCATCCATTTCCTTAGTGGAACTCAGGAGTTCTGGTGACTTCATGGGCGATTTCCCTCCAACAGGGCCACTGATTGAGCACAGGGTTCAAGGATACGATGCTGCCCCAGTCCTGCAATGCTGGGGATACTCAGGTCACTCCCGCAGTTCTGGGTGATGGGTGCTCAGGGCTTCCAGGGCTGCACCTGACAGTGCTGGAGGCTCTGAGGTGCTGGAATCCCGGGTGGGACAATTGTCCCCCTATCACTGTACAATCTTCCAGCCCTACATAGGTCTGCAGGAGTGCTGGCTGCTGTGAACCGTAGGTCTGCCTCTTTCCCTGTTCTGGTCAGGTTCACTAACTGTGTTTGGGGAAATAGGCAAGTCTTGGGCCTGTTCTGAGTCAAGCCACGCTGCAGCTGTGCTTTCTGGTTTCATGTCCGTCTGCCAGCGCTCTGCCAGCTCCTTCTGGGACTGGGACTGGGACGTCATCTTTGCTTACTGTTGC
Organism: Crocidura indochinensis; assembly: GCA_004027635.1. NCBI lineage: Eukaryota > Metazoa > Chordata > Mammalia > Eulipotyphla > Soricidae > Crocidura > Crocidura indochinensis. The sequence goes on from PVKC010019305.1 coordinate 979, forward strand.
AGCAACCAAGTCCCCAGCCTCCTGTAAGGGGGTGCTGGGACAATTTTAGGAACCGTACCCTTGTTTGTATCTTGCTAGCACAGTAAGAATTTAAAATATAGACTTTACCAAAGGCTTGAGAATAATAGGAATCTTAATGTTGAAAAAAAAATGAGTATATGAAGAAATATTAGAGTATTAGAGTCAGAAGAAAAATACAATTGAGACCCCCCTCCCTGAGGTCTGGAAAAGCCTATGAATTGTGTGTGTTTAATGTATGGCATAGAATAGTTGAATTAATCACAAAGGAAATATTATCAACATATGAGACAAATAGATGCTTCTTTGTTGGTCTTTCAAAAGGTCAGATCTAGCGGTAATTTCAAAGTACTTAGTCTTGTGTGTAAACAGCACCGTGGAATCACTGCAACAATTATAATTGAACCCAAATTGACTGTAAATGCTCGAGCAGTTACCAGTGCAAATTCCAAAGGGTCTTTGACTTGAATTCTTAATTGAAGAAAATGCCAATTTTCATTGAGAGGCAAATGAACTTGACGTCAAATTCTATCCAAGTTCACAGGCCCCATTCCCCAAGCCCCAGTGATTTATTCAATCATATATGTATATATGTATACAAATGGACTCACATATATTTTTTATACTTGGGGTAAAAACCCAATACACTTTTGCTTTGTTGCTCAATGACTGTAACACTGACCTCTGGAGTCTCTTAATTTTGGGGTACTACTTCTCTTTTTTCTGTAACAAGGTGCTTCAGGCTCACCTTGTGAACTTCCTGTTCCAGACTCTTTTTCTCTTATTAGAGAATGGAATCAACATCTGAGCCCTAAACATGCTGATTGTCTGTGAGGCAAGGAAATATGAATAACCTATGAATAATCACAGATTTACATTTTCTCATGTAAATAGTTATGCCTACGTCAAGTTGAAATAAGTATACTTTTAAAAGCCCTTGCCTTGAATATATTACAATGATTATTCTAGATATCTTCCTTACCTGTCTATCTCTCTTACCTTTCTATAAATTCCTATTGTAAAGAGATAACTTGCTTCTACCACCTGCCACCCATTTCCTTCACAATTTAATTGCTGTGTGCATTGGGGGCAAACAGATTCATGAACTAAAATTCTCCCATGTAGCCTCTTCACCATTGTTTGTAGACTTGATAAACTTTCAGTGTTACTTAGGTCTGCTCTTTCCCATCCAGACTCCTGCAGGGAGATTGTTTTAGAAGTTGATAACTAGATAGATCATATTTTGCTAAGAATTTATAAGTTGATAACTAGATAGATCATATTTTGCTAAGAATTCATATTCCCACTGAGATTCTCCTGACCTCTTCTGTGATTTTTTTAAATTTGCAAACTTTAAGATTTGTGCTTTGTGCTGATGCTTGATAGATTCTGACAAATGCATATTTTAAGGTATACATAACTACTGTAGATAGCTTTGGTGCCCGAAAAAAATACACTGTGCTTTATTTATTCAGTTTTCTTTCTTGATGCCCATACTCTTGGCAACTGTGGCTTTTATGTTTCTGGTTATAATTTTCAATATGGACTGTGGTTGGAGACAGATTTGTTCCTTTGGTTGTCATGTCGTCTAGGCCTTTTAGTGACTTGAACTGTCAATTCTTTGTATTTCTAGGTAATATTCTGTATTCTAGATGTCCCATAGTTTATAGACTCTCCTACTATCATCTATCAAGAGCTACCTTGGGTGCCTTCATTTATTGGTCATTGTAAATAAAGTTTCTACAAATCTCTATGCCTATTATACATATTTATAAGTAAATTTTATAATATAAATTTTCATGCATATCTTCTCGTAGATGTAATTTTTTGAATTACATCTAGCAATATGCTTGCTAGATAGTGAGACAAGGCTCTGTTTAGCTTTGAAAGAAACTTCTAAACTGCCCCACAAGGCAGCTGGGCTGTTTTCAACATTCTCATCAGCAAAGCCAAAAAGGTTCTTATTGTTTCACATTTCCATTAACACTCAGTATTATAATGCTTACTTTTTGGATTTTATCTCTTCTAGTAGGTTTCTCATTCTGTTTTTACATGCCTCTCTGTTTTCCTTGATATGTTCAAGTGTTCCCCATTTGTTACCTTATTGCAGAGTTAAAGATTTCTTTGTACGTTTTGGCTATTAGTCTTTTAGCAAAGGAAATACTTAAAATATTTTTACTCTATGTATAGTTTGTCCATTCATTTTCTTAATGGTCTCTTTTTTCTCCCTTTTTGGATAATACTTTTGATGTGTGGTCATAAGAGCCCCACCTCTTTGGGGAGTTTGGCCATTCAAAACACCTGGCAAGTTTAACTTGACTCCAGCCAATAGTGTTAAGGACAGGTGGTGTTTTGATCCCACTGGTGATGCCAGTGGTGCTTGGGGAACCATACCACACTGGGGTTAGAACTCACAGCCTTTCATTGTGGTAACCAAATGTTCTGTATCTTGAGTTAACTTGAGATAGCTTGAGTTATCTCCCCAGTTCTGCTTTTGGTGTATTGTGTAAATTTTTATTACCAAACACCTGATTGCTTTTGCTCCTATATTTTCTTCTGTATTAATCTTAAAAATTTAATTACTGACATATGACAGTATATTAGTCCAGATATATAAACAATGGTTTAATATGTGCTTATGTAATAAAATAGTTGCCAAAATAAATCTAGTTGACATCCATCCCACTATAGAGTTACCCCAAATGCATTTTCTTATCATGAAGACTTCTAAGCAATACTCTTTCAGCAACTTTCAACTATGTAATACGTGATCAGGGATGTAGCTCTGTGGTAGAGGACATGACCTGCATTTGTGAGGCCCTGGGGTTTATCCCTTGCATTACAAAACAAAATGCCATAAAACACACAATAAAATGTTATTAGTTATAGTCACAAAATCATGCATTAAATTCTCATGACACTTATTTTATGACTGGAAGTTGATATCTTACGATTTCCTTTACCTATTTTGCTCTTTCTACTACCTTCCAGTCACCAGTATGTTATAAGTATATGAGAAAAATTTTGGTGGATTTTAATTTATTTGTTATTATTTCTCACATGAATGAGGCCGTTTGGTAACTGTTTTTGATCTAGGCCAATTAATCTAATCATGAATGACAATATTTTATTTTTAATAGCTAAACAGCATTCTGTTTTTATGTATGTGTTGACAATGATATATATTATAACTGCACTCATATCTATTTATTGATAGACATTTAATTGTTTTTATATCTTGGATATTATAAATAATGCTGCAGTGAGGATGGGAATACATTATATATTTTAAAATAAATGTGCTTTATATTTTAGATAAATATCCAGAACCTAAATTGTTGAATCATGTGTTCCAACATTCTTTTTACAGATATAGGGCTGGAGCGATAGGACAGTGGTAGGGCATTTGCCTTGTATGCTGCCGACCCAGGATGGACCTGGGTTCGATCCCCAGCATTCCATATGGTCCCCCAAGCCTGCCAGGAGCAATTTCTGAGCACAGAGCCAGGAGTAACCCCTGAGAGCTGCTGGGTGTGCCCCCCCCAAACAAAGATTAGCTAGATGCCTGTTGTTGTTGTTGTTGTTGTTGTTGTTGTTGTTGTTGATGATGTTGTTTTGTTTTTCAGCCACACTCGGTGATGCTCAGGGGTTACTCCTGGGTATGAGCTCAGAAATCGCTTCTGACTTGGGGAACCATATGGGACACCAGGGGATCGAACCTTTGTCCGTCCTACACTAGCGCCGGCAAGGCAGACGCCTTACCCCGTGTGCCACAGCTTTGGCCTCTAATTAGATGTTTTTTGTCATTTTTCATATATAACTATAAATTTAATAAAATCAGAAATTTAATTATGTAGGCTTCCCATTTTAAAACTGTAGAAAAATATCAGAAAGACACAGTGATCTAGCACAGATTATACATTTTCTAAGGAGCAAATCCAAGATTTGATTCTAAGTATGTATGCTTTTTCCTTCATGTCTCTTCTTTACCATCCTTATAAATTAGTATCCTTTACAAAATTACATATGACTGAGGCCTACCAATGCAAAATATATGGAAATTCAAAGTATGACTATTAGAGAATCAAAGATATTTAGATTCAGCATGCATATAAAATTCATTAATTCATTCCACTGTGTGAATTTTTCCAACTAGATGATGATACTCCAGAAAGATAAGATAAATAGCCCTCAACTACTGCTGCAACCTAGGTATTTAGCCCACTAACACAACATTCACTTTACTCACTGTTCTGTCCTTCTAAACTCTAGATCTGTTACAACTTGACATCGATGCTATGGCTCTAAGTGTACTGAAGAATTTTGAACTGATTTTTATGAATGGGTATATTCTATGTCTATGTTTATGTTATTGACATGTGAGTTTACTAGTACCATTTTCTGAACTCAACTATACTCTTCAGTTTCCTTGTGACCTTCTAACATTGTAAAAGCAATTTTCAAGAGATTACATATGTATATATATATATGTGTATGTATAGCATATGCACATATATATATCCCTGAAGGTTAAAAAACACACCTTTTTATCTCATAGAGAAAAGACTAATTCCTAGAGACAGTTCGGTATATGTCCATATAAAAGAGGAATTGTTTTATGAAAGGCGACATAATCTGCAAAAAATTCCTTGTCTATATAGAGGCAGAATTTTTCCTCTTCTTGTCTAAGACTTTCTCAGGGATGAAATTATGCACAAGAAATGTGAAAATGCTGTGACATAAGGACCTCCATCCCCACCCTATACTTTCCCATAATAAGCTTCGAAAGTATTGCTTTTTCTCTTGCCTGGACAGTAGATGATTGTTTGAAAGGAATTTCCCTTTCTTTTCTATAAAGACCTGTATTTCCAATTTATATTTCCAGAACAACCCTGGAAGTGGGAATGAAATTATGTCTCTATATTTTCTCAAGGAACATCTATGCTAGCTGCTGGTGACAAATGGAGGCCAGTATCACACAAGTCTTGCCCTCCAAGGCTTACCCTTCCAGCTGAAGAGATCTGTAGTTAAACGCTCAGTGTTAGGGTCAAGAACAGCAAGTTTTATGTTACTCTTCGAGAACTTGCTCAGGTCTCCAGAGAGTTTCTTAAGCACACAGAACTCACCTGAGAGTTGTCATTTTTTTGCTTTCATTTCCAAGGTGATGCCTCCTTTCCTGTGAACCTCTGATGACTGTCAGGAAAGTTTCTATTGCTGATCCCTCTAGATGTAGTCTGTTCTGAGATTTGGGTGGCCAAAGTCTATAAATTCCATGAACCTGAAGGATTTATCATCAATACTTAAAATTTTTATTTATTTAAGTGTCCTTCTAAGAGGTTCGAGGATGTTTTGTTTTGAGGGTGTTTTGACATCACTTGCACCCACAACTTTAAACTTTTAATTGACCAAATTCTATGTGAAATTGGGGGTCTCTTCAGGAAGGAAGGTGTGAGCCACTTTTATGATCATACTTAGTCTTTAGTCAGTTAAGAAAATAAACATTTCTCTATTAGGTTTATCATTATGACACATTGTCTAGAGCTGGAGTTTATTTCTTGGGAACCCCTAAAATTCTGAGATTGCACCCTCATCTTCATGCCACATTTTTTTTCGCTTTTTGCAGATGACATGATACTCTACTTAGAAAACCCTAAAGACTCTACCAAAAAGCTTCTAGAAACAATAGACTCAAATAGCAAGGTGGCATTACAAAATTCACACACAAAAATCAATGGCATTTTTATACACCAACAGTAATAGGGAAGAAATGAACATTAAAAAAACAACCCCATTCACAATAGTGCCACACAAACTCAAATATCTTGGAATCAACTTGACTAAAAATGTGAAGGACCTATACAAAGAAAACTATAAAACTCTGCTCCAGGAAATAAGAGAGGATACGCGGAAATGGAAACACATACCCTGCTCATGGATGGGCAGGATTAACATCATCAAAATAGCAATACTGCCCAAGGCATTATACAGATTTAATGCGATCCCTCTAAAGAGCCCCACGACATTCTTCAAAGAAGTGGATTAGGCACTTTTGAAATTCATTTGGAACAATAAACACCCTAGAATAGCTAAAGCAATCATTGGGAAAAAGAACATGAGAGAAATTACTTTCCCCAACCTTAAACTTTACTACAAAGCAATAGTTATCAAAACAGCATGGTATTGGAATAAGGACAGGCCCTCAGATCAGTGGAATAAACTTGAATACTCAGAAAGTGTATATGTCTATACAGTCACCTAATTTTTGATAAAGGAGCCACATTTTCTTTCAACACACTGTGTAATTTTCCTTTTTTTTTTTTTATGTCTTCTGGATGAATATTTCTCATTACACTCCCCCTCAAAAAAAAAAAACAAACTTTGATTTGTCTTCCAGTAAAGCATTGCTCCATTTGTGCATGTTTGTCTACATGTTGTTTCTCTCTCTCTTCATTTCCCCCATTCTTATTATGTTTGGGGGCCACATCAGGCAATGCCAGGGTTTATTCCTGGCTCTGTGCTCGGGAATCAGTCTTAGAGGGTTTGGGAGATTGAATCTAGGCCAGCCACATGCAAGGCAATTGCCCAGCCCACTGTGCTATTGCTCTAAAAAACCCTCATTTTCCTATTCATAGTTCTGATTTCACTTTGGCTTATTCTCTTTCTGCTCATGTCTCAGCATATCTGTGTCTTCCTCTCTCTTTTACAGTGACTTCAAGGACATAGTTTCCACAATTGACTTCTGTGTCCTAAGATATCCTCTTCAAAAATAGATCCTTTCCTTGGTCAGGGAAGGACAGTCACTTCCTTAGTGTCACAATGCCGCATAAGTTTCACTCTGGGCTGTTTCATCCTTAATGAAGTTTTGTATGTACCATTAATAGTACTTGTTTGACTTGATGGATTTATACTGGTACCAGTTTAGCCCTTGACTATGGAACCTTCTCATTTTCTGGTTGTTGCATTTTCTGATTCTGTGGTACAATTTATAGAATTGGTGAAAACAAAGGACTTTGTTCCCAGTTATCCTTTTGTCTATTTAAAATACTATTCATGGGGCTAGGAAATACAGTGGCTGGGGTGCTTGCTTTGCATGAGGATAAGCTGGATTCAATCTCCAGCATTCCATATGGTCCTCCCCTCACCAGGAGTAATTCCTGAGCATAGAACCAGGAGTAAACCCTGAGTATCATAGGTGTTACCACAGAACAAACAAAATAAATATTTTTATTTGTTGTATTGCAAGCGTGTTTGCTTGTTTTTTTTGGTCACACCTCAGGGCTTACTGGGTTTATAATAATGCAAACTCAGACTTGGGCTTCGAACTGTCTGTATAAAGTTACTGCTTTATGAAATCTCATCAGTAATACAATTTTATAACTAATTATACATTTTGCAGTATGTTTTTTTAATACATGATTTCTTGCATCAAAAGACAGTAGTAAATTGAAACAAAGAAGAGCTGAATGAAGGTGGGGGGGGGAAGGAATTGCAATACAATACTGAAAAAGACATTCTCATGCACCTGGTTTTCAGGTCCCTGTAGCCTCCATGAACTAATATCAGAGTCAAAGTAAATGGTCTACCAGCTAGACAGCTTTTTAGGGTTTATATAGCTCAACTGATTAAGTATTGATAGATAAAATGTATCAAGTATATGGAAACATAAAACTATAACCCTGCCTGCAATTTGCTATTCTGCATGTTCATGCTTACCCTGGGGTGGATGTGTCAGTAGCAAGGAGTGGCACAGAAGAAACCAGATAAAATCATGGAAAAGAAGTGCATTTTAGCCAGGGGTTGCTGAGCAGCTTATTGGATCTTACCAAGCCAGCTATGCTTCTTACTCTCTGCTACTTTTCCTGCCAGAGTTTATCATAAATCACCCAAAGGCCAGGGTTGATATAATTAAGGGTACTTGTGTGTACTCAGAAAAGGTGAAAGGAAAAAATAAAGTGATTTTACAGGTGTATGACAGCAGTTACTAGTATTAATAAAAAGTATGATTTCAGTTAACTCAGATTTCCACACAGTACCTATGTTACATTAACAATATCAATTGGCTTTTCCACCATGGGAATAGGAAGTACTTTCAAGCTGTATGAAGAAAACTCATTAATGGTGTTATTATTTGGCTTGATATTTTTGTGAGTATGTTTGCAGAAGTTGCAAGGTAACATTTGATCTGTGTCAACAGCAACATTGTTGGAGAAAGGCTGATAGTTACCAAGAACAAGCAGAATTCTGAAACAACATTTTGAACAATGTAGGTTTATTTTATAGAGAGAATTTAGACCTGTGTTTAGAACAAGACATTTATTAACATCATCTAGTATCAGTGTCACTAACTGAATGTACTTTATCTTTGTTATTGAATGAACAATTAATATATAATTTGAAACTCATATTACTAGGGAAATTTAAAAACTATATTCATTAGAGAAGATGGTCAGAGTAAAATATGGGAAACACAATAAACAAATTTATGTATCACTCTCCAGTGATATGCTAGGCATATCATGTATGCCCTTATCAGTTGGGAGCTATAGACTAAGCCTACAAGCCTATTAATCAGGGAAGGAGAAAGCACAAGAACACAGTATTTTTAATTTCTCTTCTATAGAAAAGAAGTCATTTCAGCACACATTTTATTGGCCATAAATAGTTACTAGTCATGGATCCAATTGAAAGAAAGGAGGGTGAGTATAAAGAAACGTATAAGACTAATAGACTCGACCATAGGCCAAAAAAAATCAGAATATCTAGTTTTGTGACATATTTTAGACTAAACTTAAAATCCATTTAATATAGAAATGTATTTTTCAGAATAGTATAATTTTAGCCAACTCTCTGGGCTGTCAAAACATACAGTTTAATAATACTTTTAAAAGAAAAAAGTTATGTTTTCATTGCAATTCAGCACACAAAAAATTATTTATTTTGAAAATACTAAGTTACTTCTAAGTCTCTAAATTTCCACCAAGCAACAGCCAAGATTCAAAGAAAATGATTTGAGAGTTATCTTTCAAGATTCCCTTTGGTCAATTATTGAGTTTTCCTGTAGATAGTAAATCTGAATTAGTTCCCGATTCCATACATTATCTAGATTTGTTGGTGGTGTTCAAGTACAGGAGGTGAATATATTAAATTAAAAATGAAATTTCAAAGACTTTGACTTGGGGCCCATACGGAATAACATGAATTTATTTTACACTCACAAGTAATAATAATAAGTATGACAACCAAAGTAACAAGAAAAATGGAATAAGTATATAAAATAAATTTACAGAAGTATTTAAAAAAAAGCAAGGAAGAATATGAAACCCAAGAAGTTGAAAACAAGCAGTGAGCCCAATTATTTCCTCAATGCCTGGAGAGTTAATGCCTAGAGAGCTAGGTTCCTGCTTGCAGGAAAGGTATTCAGTAGTGAGAGCTTCAGACATGCATGGAGTACAAATATCCAAAGGCAACATAATAAGAGAACTGACATACACAATTGTGGGGTGGGTGAAAGGGAAGAAAGGGAGATGGATACATTGATGATAGGTGTGCTGTCAGAATCATGTCCATGAGAAACCATTATTAACACTGTTATAATCCAAAATAAATAAAATTAATATAAACTCCAAGATTTATATAACTAAAAACCATGCATGTAATAACAGTTAATAGATTTTTTCAAGAAATAGACAGCTACAGTGATACTTGTAATTTCAACACTATCACAAACTGGAATAGAACTATCATTTAACTTAACATAGATAGACTTCAGACTCCATACAACAACAATGAAGTATCTTTACCTCTTCAAGGAATAGAATAAGAATAATTAAAGAAGCCTAAAGTTATTAGAAAGACAAAACCAACATATATCAGTGTGGAATCAAAAATTAAGATTAAAAGACAATAAAATATCAATAAAACAGTTTTTCTTAAAATATAAACAAGATCAACAAGCATTTTGTTGGACTCAGCAAGAAAAGAAGAAATAACATTCAAATACATGAAATCAGAAGAGAAAAAGGAGTTCTTAAAACTAAACTCCTAGAAATAAAAGGAATTTTAAGGACTTTGTCAAACAATTATATGCTAAGTTATTTACCAATAAATCAATGTTCCTAGAAACATATAAATCTATAAAACTGATTCTTATAAAAGAAAATATGAGTAGACCAATAACTAGTAAGCAGTTTGAGTCAGTAATAAAAAGTCTCCCAATATATCAAAGTTTGGAACCAGATAATCTTCAAAAATATCGATGAATAAAGAATACTTCCAAAAACTTATAGTGGACAGGATGCCCCCTGCAAAAATTATAGGCTAGTTCCTCATGCTTATAGTCCTCAACAAACTATGAACAAACCCAACCACATTAACCTTATATGCCATTATATTTTTCTAGCCTCGGTAATAAATTTTATGAGAATTCCTAAGATGGTAGTTTTTACCTCCCAACTGGAGGGAAAAACCAACATTATCAGAGATCACTGGTAAATCACATGCTGTCCCAATATCCCTGTTTCATGCAGAGGAGAAAGTCGTTTTGCAAGACATGGCTCATTCTTTGTTCAGCTTCAGCAAGAGGAGAGGCATAGAGGTACTAATTTATGATCCTGTGAAGCCTTTTCCTTAAGATCTGGTACAAGGCAAGACTGCCACTTCTTGCCTCTCCTATTCAACATAGTACTGGAAGCACTTGCCATAGCAATAAGGTAAGAAAAATATATCAAGGACATCCAGACAGAAAAGGAAGAAGTTAAACTCTTACTGTTTGCAGATGACATGATACTATATTTAGAAAATCCTAAAGACTTTACCAAAAAGCTCCTAGAAGCAATCAACCCATATAGAAAAGTGGCAAGCTATAAAATTAATGCACAAAAATCAATGCCTTTCTTATACACAAATAATGAGAGAGAAGAAATAAGCATTAAAAAAACAATACCAATTACAATAGTGCCACAGAAACTCAAATACTTTGGAGTCAATTTAACTAAAGAGGTGAAGGACTTATATAAAATAAATTACAAAACACTGCTTTAGGCCTGCCTTGCCTGCGCTAACCTAGGACGGACCGCGGTTCGATCCCCCGGTTCCCCATATGGTCCCCTGTGCCTGCCAGGAGCGACTTCTGAGCGAATAGCCAGGAGTAACCCCTGAGCGTCACCGGGTGTGGCCCAAAAACCAAAAACAAAACAAAACAAAACAAAACAAAACAAAAAAAAAACACTGCTTTAGGGGCCAGAGAGAGCATTTGCCTTGCATGCAGACAACCATGGTTTGAATCCTGGCATCCCATATGGTTTCCAGAGCCTGCCAGGAGTGAATTCTGAGTGTAGAGCCAGGAGTAACCCCTGAGCACCTCTGGCTGTGACCCAAAATCCAAAAAAAAACAAAACAAAAGAAAAATCCCGCCACTGCTTCAAGAAATAAAAGAAGACATAAGAAAATGAAGACATATACACTCTTCATGGGTTGAGAGGTAATTTTAACATTATTAAAGTGGCAATAATCCCCCAAAGCATTATACAGATTTAATGCAATTCCTCTAAGGATATTCATGACATTCTTCAAAGAAGTGGATCAAACACTCCTGAAATTCATTTGGAACAACAAACACCCAATAATAGCTGTACTGTTTACCCCATGCTGATTCCTTAAAAACCCAGGAAGAAGCCCATCTACTTTCTTTCTAAGGTAAAGTCCTGGATAAGGGAGCTCATTTCTTACCCTTGATGAGATTGTCACTTTCTCTGGTGACAACTGTACTCTATATGTTTAGCACCAGCTGGTTAGAAGTGAGATAAATCTGATTCTGAGAAGTGGAAATTGTGTTGGAGATGTTCATGGAAATCTGGATCTTGAAAGTTTTGCGTTAAGAAGGGTTCTTTCTCAGCATCACTTCCAGGTGAGCAAGGTGAGGTTAAGGACTCATACAAGATCATAGTTGTTTCCCTATTCTTTCTATTCCTCCCACCTCAGAGTCCAACCTAAAGTTGCACTCAGATGACTCTTTCCTGATCCTTTCTGGTTCCTCCTTGTGCCCTCATTGCAGACATATGACAGGAAACTGGGAGCAGCTGCAGAAATGGATGTGAGACTACTTCATATCTCATTATAAAGGAGGAGTTTTCCCATGGAAGGCAGGTGGTTCAAACGAATCAATGTGATGTGAACAATGTGAACAAAGATTAAGATAGACCCAGAGAAATGTCATCCCCTCTGTGTCAACCACGGATACTGAGACAGCATGTGATTTACCAGTGATCTCTGATATTGTTGGTTCCTCCCTACAGTTGAGAGGCGATACTTACCATTCTAGGAAATTTAAAAAAAATTACTACCAAAGCTAGAAAATATGGTGTGTAAGGTTAAATGTGGTTGAGTTTGTTTATAATCTCTTGAGGACTTTTGCTTTTATTCATATCAGAGATTAGCCTATAGTTTTTGTGTGGCAAAGTAACATATAAAAATTAACAAAATGAAAAATGAAAGTCATGTGATCATGGCCAGGAATGCAATTCTGTGTTAGAGCATTTATTTTGCATATGTGAGACCCCCGGTTCAATATCCAGAATTGCAGGAAAGCAAAACGTGATTATTTCTCTTTTTCTAGAAATAAAATTTTACAAAACAGATCATCCATTTGTGGTAATAATTCCTGACAAGGTGGATATAGAGATGATGTGCCTCAATATAATAAAAACTGTATGTGACAAGTTCACAAATAACATCATATTCAATAAATTTAAATAATTTTTTCCTAAGGTCAGCAGCAGAGCAAGGATGCCCAGTGTTACCATATGTACTCAACAGAGCACTCTGAATTCTAGGCAGAAAAATTAGACAAGAAGAAATGGAAGAAGTAAAATAGTTGCTATTTTCAGAAGGCATGACATTACAGAAAGTCCCAAGGATTTCACCAGAACATTATTAAAATTAATAAACAAATTAATTACAGTTAAATGAAAAGTCATAAGTTGGATAGATGTGTACTAACAACTGTTAGGAATAAAAACTTGTAATCCTAATTGCAGTAGTACCAAAAAGAATAAAACACCTTATGAATAATCTGAATCAAGGACAGAAATACCTATAGACTGAAAACTGCAAGCCATTGATTAAAGAAACTGAAGAAAAATGCAGAAAGATAATATAGACTCATGAACTCTGAGGCTTAATAATGCTAAAAAAACCATATTACTCTAAACAATGTATTTCAATGTAAATTTGTTTGAAGTCACAGAACTTAAGTAATCAAAACAATCTAGAGAAAGAATAAAGCATTATGCTTAGACAATTTAAAGTTTATTATCAGGTTATAATGTTCAACAGAATGGTATTACCACAGAAAACTGACACATAGTTGATGAGAAATAAACCAATACAATCAACTAATTTATGACAAAGGAGTCAAGAACTGAAAATAGGTAAAATGGCCATTTAAATTCTAAATGTGGCCTTGAGAAAATTGAACAGTCACATGAAAAGAAATGAATCTAGGCTACTGTTTTACACTACGAACACCTTAAAACATATAAAAGACGTGAATATATAACTCTCAACTATAAAATTACTCTAATAAAACAGTTCCCAAACATTGGCCTTCGTGTTGATTTTTTTGAATTTGACACCCAAAACGAAGGCCAACAAAATGAACTAGTGACAAATATTTGTTGTAAATACTCTCTACTACCTGGAGTGGTGGTTTTAGCACTAGGTGTTAAATGGGCTAGGTAAAGCCAAGACTGGAACCACTAGATAAATCAAAATAAATAACTGTAATTTTTGAGACATACAAAAAGAATGACAATTCTTTGTGTATGAGGTCCATTCTGCCATCTCTGTAGCAGTGCTAGGAATGTAGGCAATTATTTTGAGACTGCCTACTGGTTTGAGAAGCAAAAATCATTCTTAACAAGATCCAGTAATTTTTTCTTGTATAACTATTTCCTAGAACTCTGAATTCTTTCATAGTCTTTAGATTTAGAAAGAAATACTAATTCCAGCTAGTTATTTTTTTTTCTGTTTGTTTTACCTTTATTTCATGTAGGGATAGGTAAGATATATTCCCTCTGGTGTCATTTTAGCTGATATAACTCCCTATTTTCTACTTAAAGATTAATATGGATATCTTATTACCATAATCTCACAATTCTGTTCTTTAACAATGTAGGTGTCTTCTTGCAGGGGAGAGTGTCATACCTTGGCAGTACTCAGGGGTTAGTAATTGGTTCATGAAAAATTTGGGGTATCTGGTATTGAACCTGGGTCAACTGTAAGCAAGGCAAGTGCCTTATCTACTTACTATCTCTCGTGCCCCTGTAGTTATCTTTAATATTAATTATCCAGAAATTCTAATCTCCATCAAATAATGCTTATTTTTTTGTTTGTTTGTTTTTGGGTCACACCCAAGGGGCACTCAAGGCTTACTCCTGACTCTGTGCTCAGAAATCACTCCTGAAAGACTTGGGGGATCATATGAAATTCTGGGGATTGAAACTGGGAGGGCAGCATGCAAGGCAAATAAATGCCTACTGCTGTGTTAGCACTCTGGCCCCAATGTTGAAATTTTTACTTTTGTCCATTGAGCAGATTTTGACTGAAAGTATATTTTTTACATGAAAATAAATATTTAGCCTTAGGTTGTTTGCTTCAGTTCTTAGTCTAAGTATCTTTTTTGTATTACTTATATCTGGAGAACCACTTTGAGCATTTATTTTGGAATTGGCTTTCTGGCAGGAAATTATCTTTGATTTCCTTAGGGCTTAATCCTGGAAATGCTAGGGAACCTGATATGGTTTCTGGAATCAAACCAAGATCACACATATGTAAGGCAAGCATACATAAAGCTTTAACCACTGTAATATTTCTACAGCTCTATAATTTTTGGCTAATAAGTCTTTTATTCTTCACCCCCACTTACTTTATCTTTTTAATGACTTTCAGTTAAAGTAAAATGCACTTATTTATTTTACTGTTGTTGGGTAACATGGTTACAATAGTGATAATGATTATACTTTTGTTGTACAAAGATACTTCACCTCCACCACCTCCAAAGACACCTCCACCACCATCAAACTGCCAAACACCCACCACTGTACTTGAATCACTTCTAGTCTTTTTACCTAGAAACTTGGTATCATCCTATTTATAATTAAAGATGAAGGTTTTTTGTTTTTTTAATTGAATACTGTTCAATGCTTTGGTATTTATATACTATACATGAGTAAGATGAGCTGGCATTTGTCCTTTTTCCTTTCATTTATTTCACTTTATATTATACTCTCTAATTGCATCAAAGATGCAGCAAGAGGAAATTTTTCCTTTTTTCTGAAAGCCAAGTAACATTCCACTGGGTATATGTACAGTTTCTAGATTCACTCATCTATTGGTAGACATAAACACAAGTATGTATGTCTTTTTGATAGTATTTTTACTTGAATAACTGTAAGCTGCAAATAGTTTATAATTTCGTTTTAGTCATACATATCCAACATCCATTCTTTCATTAGTGCATATTTCCCACCATCAATGACCATGTTTCCCTTCCTGTCCACACCCCAGACTGGCCTCTGTGGTAGACACTTTTCTTCTCTTTCTCATTTTTTCATTTTTGCCTCATCAGGCGATGCTCAGGAGTTATTCCTGGCTCTGTGCTCAGAAATTGCTCCTGGTAGGCTCATGAGACCATATGGGATGCTGGGGATTGAACCCGGGTCTGTCCTGGGTCATCTGCATGCAAGTCAAATGCCCTACCACTGTGCTATTGCTCTGGCCCCTCTCTTTCTTTTTCAGTTTGCAATATTGTTACCGAAGGGGCATCATACATATTATTTTATCTCCTTTCAGCACCCAGTTCTTGTCCAGAGTTATCATTTCCAACTATTGTTGTCCTAGTGGTCCCTTCTCTGCCATAACTGTACTCCCCTGTTCCTTTTAGTAAGTTTCCTACCATGCACCAGTCTCCTTCTAACCTACATTTTTTTGTCTTTTGGTATTGTTCCATAATATTTTTATATCCCATAAATGTGTATGATCATTCTATGTCTATCCCTCTCCCTCTGACTTATTTCTTTCACCATAATACTCTCTTTATATATCCATCCATGCATAAGTAAATTTCATGACTTCATTTTTCCTATCAACTATGTAATATTCCATTGTGTATATCTGTTCTTGAGCATTTGGGCTGTTTCCAAATTCTGGATATTGTGAATAGTACTGCAAGGAACATAGGGGTGCAGATGCATTTTCTGCATTGTGTTATTAGATCCCTAGGGTATATTGCCAGGATTCGTATTGCTAGGTTTTATGGATGCTCATGTTCTAGCTTTTTGATGGAACTCCACATTGTTTTCCATAAGTCTGGACCAATTGAGATTCACACCAACAGTGGATTGAGTCCCTTTCTACTCACACCTATGTTCTTGTTCTTTTTTTATATGTGCATTCACTGAGGTGTGAGAGGGTACCTCATTGTTTTGATTTGCATCTCCTTGATGATTATTGATGTCTAGCACTTTTTCATGTGCCTTTAGGCCATTGTATTTCTATTTTAAGGACATTTTTGTTCATCTCTTCTCACTATTTTTGATGGGGTTAGTTTTTTTTCTCTTTAGGCCTTGCCAGTGCTTAATATGAACCCCTTATCAGATGAGTATTAGATAAATAATTTCTCTCCATCTGTGGGAAATCTTTGTATTCTGGTCATAATTTTCATTGAGATGCAGAAACCCTTTAATTTAATGTAGTTGCATGTGTTTATCTTTGCTTCCACTGACTTGGTCAATAATGTTTCATCCTTGATGATGCCTTTAGTTTCAATGTCATGGAGAGTTCTTCCTATGTTTTCTTTCTATACCTTATGGTTTTAGATCTGATATGAAGGTCTTTAATCCATTTTAATTAGACTTATGTTGTTAAAAAGATGTGTGAGTTCAGTTTTTTACATGTAGTTGATCATTTTCCCTACCCACTTGTTAAAGAGGCTTTCCTTGCTCTACTTTGTATGTCTTGCTTTTTTTCCCAAAGATTAATTCATCATATACTTGGAAAAGTCTCTTTCTCTTCATATCTGCACCAGCACTAGCTGTTCATGTGCTTTTTCTATGTGCCATCTTGGTTGTGTGAGATGACATCTCGTTGTTGTTTTGATTTGCCTCTTCCTGATGGTTAATGATATGGAGCAATTTTTATGTGCTTTTTGACCATCTGTATTTCTTCCTTTTTTCTTTTTTTGCCATATCAAATTATGCTCAGAGGTTATTTCCTGGCTCTGCACTCAAGAATCACCCCTGACAGGCTCAGGGACCATGTGAGATGCTGGGGATCAAACCTAGGTCAGCCTCACACAAGGCAAGAGTCCTACCTGCTGTGCAATTACTCTGGCCCCTGTATTTTTTCTTTGAGGAAGTTTCTATTCATCCCTTCTTTGAATGGGGTTAGATGATTTTTAATGTTAAGTTCTACTAGTGCCTTATATATCTTAGATATTAAACCCTTATCAAATGAGTATTTGGTGACTAGTTTCTCCCTTTCTATGGGCAGTCTTTGTATCCTAGTCACCATGTGACTGGGGCACACCTGCTGATCTTTGCTGCTGTGGCTGGAGAGTGTCACCACTAGTCATAAGGCAGCTGAGACTGCGGTAACTATATATGTATATATATATATATCACAATGTTTTTATTCTTTTTTTGTTACTCTGATAGCATAATTATGAATATGGTGGGGTTTTTTTTTCTTATTTTGGCATTTTCCCATAGATTTCCTTGGCTCTGCTAACCTTTAAAAACATTTTTGAAACATTACCCTTTAAAAACATAATTTCTATGCATTCTTTAAGTTTTTCAATCAGAACTTTAAATTCTCCAGCTATTTCCTTTATTATCTCATGGAGTTAATCAAGAGTACCTTTATTTTGGTTACTATGTTTTAAATATCTCCACTTTCTCTCTGATTATTATTGATAGATTTTATTTCTTTGGTGAGACCATCTTTCAATTCATTTGAACACTATTCACAATTTTTATTTTAAGATATTTCTATTCACACTTCAAGTATAAGTACTTGTCAGAGAGATTTGGCATATTGCATAGCTCAGAGGTGTTTAGTAGCTCAAGTGAGTTTTTAATAGCTGGAGACTTTGTGCTTAGCCAGTTTTTCCCAAGAACACCAAACAATGTGA
>PVKC010019306.1:0-19176 GCA_004027635.1 Crocidura indochinensis
CACACACACACACACACACACACACACACACACACACACAATAAAGTAGACTAAGAAAGAATAATGCAAGACAACTAACACACACACACGATAGACTAAGAAAGAATAATGCAAGACAACTAACAAATGGCCCAGTAAGAAATTCTTGGAGGGGTCGGGCGGTGGCGCTGAAGGTAAGGCTCCTGCCTTGCCTGCACTAGCCTAGGATGGACCACAGTTCGATCCCCCGGTTTCCCATATGGTCCCCCAAGCCAGGAGTAACTCCTGAGCGTCACCGGGTGTGGCCCAAAAACCAAAAAAAAAAAAAAAAAAAAAAATTCTTGGATAATATTTGCTGAGTTATCTATAATGATTTTGCAAGATATGTGATATGATTTTAAACTTGATGATTCTGTTAATTCTCTAACTTCCTCTCCTAAAGCTGTCTGGGATGTGATGGCATTCTGGGCTAGTGGAATGCAGTAACCCGGCAGTTGAGTCATCAGATGTCATTTGTGTATCTGTGCATTTTCCACCCTGGCCCTTTAGGACTGATCCTTTCTGTGCTGTGTTTCAGAGTGTTTCGTGACATTCTTGGCCTGTGTGCCAGGAGCAGCTTCCATGCACTGCTGTAAGCTGTGACAACTGAAAATGTCTCCAGACATTGCAGAATGTCCCTCTGGAGAAAAGTCACTCCCGGTTGACAACCCCTGTATTCAAGTCCATCCCCTTGAGATCTGGCTTTCTCTTTCAGTAGAAAGAGACTATCAATGCATTATTTGTTAGAAATAGTCCCTATCATTGAGACTTCAACTAAAAAGTTTTTTTTCTTAAATTTTTTTTTCCCGCCTCCTCCTTTTCTTAAATTTTTAACTTAATATTGATGACTTGTCGTTTAGCATATTGCCTAGGCTACCATATTGCAGTACGTCAATTAACATTAATCATGTAATAATGAATTGCTAAGCCACCGTTGAAATTTAGTCATTGATTTTTATAAATGCCCCCCGTAAACTTTGTTTTGGAAATGTTTTAATTTCAGTTTTTAAATTTGATTTTTGGCAAGTCTCCTTGTTTGGTTATATAAGAGTTGTTTCGTATGTGACTGTTATGCTTAAGGAATTCCTACTGGATTGCTTTAATAAGAAGTAATAGCATGGAGGTAAAGCGTTTGCCTTTCATGTAGAAGGTCATCGGTTCGAATCATGGCGTCCCATAGGGTCCCCCGTGCTTGCCAGGAGCAATTTCTGAGTATGGAGCCAGGTATAACCCCTGAGCTGCCAGGTGTGACCCAAAAATAAAAAAAAAATAAAAAAATAAAAAAAAAAAGGTAATTTCATGGAAAAAGAAAATAAAGCCATCTGAGTTGGTTCAGAAATTCTTAAATTGTTTAGTCGTAATTTGTAAAGTGATCAAAAATGGAAGAGTTTTGGGGCCAGAGCAATAGTACAGAGGGAAGGATTTATCTTGTAGGTAACTGACCAGCAGTAGTACAGTGAGGAAGACATTGATCTTGTATATGTCTAACCTGGGTTTAATCCTTGGCATCAACAATTCCTGAATGCAGAGCCAGGTGTAACCCCTGAGTGCTGCCTGATGTGGTCCCAAAACAAAAAACAAACAAAAGCTCCCAAAAAGTTGAAGAGTGTTTTGAAATATAATTTTCTGTACTTTGTTGTCAAATAAATTCAAGGTAGTCATCCTTAATGCTTACAAGCATTACTGATGATTCTTTTGTATTTTGCTGCTTATACACCAAAGTTTTGTTTCTTGGGGTATAAAGGTTTTAGATTACTTTTAATTTTGCTATCTTAGTTGATCTTGCTAAGTGAATTAAATTCAAATGCAGTATTTCATTTGATATATTTGTTTCAGAATAACTTGATGACTTATAAATTTAATTCTAGTCATAAAGTTTTGGAGCCTAAACTGTAGATTGTAACCCTTTCTTAATGGAGTCACAGAACTGTAAAATGATAAAAAATATCTTCCAGAATTTTAAGATAAGCTGCTTCATACTTACTGTCAATAAATGTTTGACTCGTACATTTACTTTATATACTTATATACCTGGGTCTATATGACCATTTCTCAGCTAAAAAGGTGCTGTGTGGGAAAATTTTTAAGTATTCTGCCCTATATAGAGTTGACAAGGACAGGGTTTTTCTGTTTTTTTTTTTTTGTTGTTGTTGTTTGTTTGTTTTTGGTAACACCCTGCAGCGTTCAGGGGTTATTCCTGGTTCTACACTCAGAAATCACTCCTGGCAGGCTGAGGGGACCATATGGGACGCTGGGATTCGAACCACCGTCCTTCTGCATGCAAGGCAAATACCCTACCTCCATGCTATCTCTCCAGCCCCAGGACAGTTATTTACTTATTATTTTTTTTTTGAGAAAACAGATGGCAAGGGTTGGGGGAGGGTTGGACTACACTCAGTTTTGCTCTGTGGTCACTCCTAGAGATGCTCAGGGAACCACATGCCCTGGGGATTGACCATGGGTTGGCCATATGGAAGGCAAGTGCTGCACTCCTATACTGTCTTGGTTGGCAGTGACAGTTTTAAGTGTTATTCTGTTATAAATCTGTTATTTTGGTGGTTATTTTTAAACCTAATCTGTGATTATATTTACTCTTGACAAACTAAATGTAACTGGGGAAAGAACTTTGGGGATAATAAGATGAGAGTGATGGTGAAAGAAAGCCCAGAGAGATAACCTTCTACATATTATTGGGTAGGACCAGGGAGCAGGGTTCAGATATGGTGCTCATGTGGCATCAGTGACATAATATGGCCATGGTAAACAAAAAAGAGCTTTAATTGTTTTGTAAATCCTGTTTCCAGTGCATTTAAGAGGGAGGCAAGGCTATCCCAAGTATGGCTTTGTTTTGATTTGTGTTTGCATACATGCTCAGCAGGATTCGAGGGGGTATTCCTGTCTCTGTGCTTAGTGGTCATTCTTGGTGATACTTTGTCAACCATGCAGTGCAGAGGGAACTAAGATTGGCCACATGAAGGCAAGCAACTTTACCACTTACTGTCTTTCCAGCCTCCCTTACTTTTTAATTTTAATTCTGTCCTTGATTTTATTTATATATATCATACATAGTTTTTACCATCCTTAATCAGCTTTAAAAAAAACCTCTGTAACTTATCCTTTTCTTTTCTCCCTAGCACCTTCTCCAGTAATCTGACTTCTGTTACCACTGTCTTTATGCTTTGCCACTTTAATTTTTTCTGTTAGTCAACTTTGACATTCACACACAGATGGAATCAGTCTTTCTCGTTTTTCCCTTGTGATAATTATGGGAGCGGTATTAGTGATGTATTTTCCCCTAAATTCTTGTGCTTCCCCTGCTTCTCTCATTGGTTGAGTTTAGGTTGTACTTAATGCATTGTCTGTTTTCCTCCTCTAGGGACTATGTTAGGAGTGAACTGGAGTCTGCCTATGAAGGACCAATGTATTTAGAGCCTCTTTCCATGAATCGGTTTACCACAGCCTTAATAGGTAAGTGATGTAAAAGAATATTAGCATAAGACAGAGAGTTCCTAAGGTATTCATGGCGACTCTTTCTAAATATATTCATTCTTAAATTCTTTATTTTCTTAGTTTTTTTTTAATTATTTTTTTCCTCTTGTTATATGTGATTTTTTTTTTTTATTTTATTTTAAATTTATTTTTGCTGGGGCCATAGGAGTGAGTGTGGTGCTATAACAGCACCACACTATTCTTGACTGCTTGGAGACTGCACCTGGTGGTGCTTGGGGTTATGGTAGGGAATAGGGGGGATTGGGGGATGACCATGTCATGCCAGGACTCAAACTGAGGTGTAAGCCTGTTGAGCTCTCTGATTTCATGTTTTTAATTGTGTTTATGTGTGATATTTTGTTGTTTCTTTACTTTTTATGCTATTTTAAGTAGGTGGCGGAGAGTAAAGCTAGTTATTTTCTTGTTAAAAGAAAATGAAAATGGAAAGAATCAGAATAGATAGTATTTACCAGCAAGCCACTTTCCTTGCATACAGTTGACCTGAGTTTGATCCTTTACACCACACATGGTTCTCCCAAATGATCAGGATTTTTTGATTCTTTTTTTGGTGGGGGGAAGTCACACCCGGCAGTACTCAGGGGTTACTTCTGGCCCTGTGCTCAGAAATCGCTCCTGGCATGGGATGCCAGGATTTGAACCTCCACTGTTCCTGGATTGGCCATATGCAAGGCAAACACCCTACTGTTGTGCTATCCCTCCAGCCTCTAGGAATGATTCTTGAGTGCAGAGCCAGAAGTAACCTCTGAGCATGGCTGGTGTGACCCCCAAAATAAAATAAACCAAAAACGGGAACTGTATTATCCTTTTTCTTTTTGGATTTTGGGTCACACCTGGTGGTGCTCAGCAGATAACTAGATTTGTGCTTAGGGATCACTCTTTACAGGCTCAGGGGAACAAATGGGATGCCAGGGATAGAATCCTGATTGGCCATATGCAAGGCAAACACCCTCCTCCCCGTGCTCCAGCCCCCAGAAACTGTAATATTTTGAAGCTTTTCATAGTTGCTAGAACCTTCGCCCTATAATCGGATACAGTTTGTCAGAAACATCATGAACTTGAGGTAGGGTTGAAATGTTCAGGTAGCCAAATGTGAAAATAGAATGTTGACCATCAATCTCATTATAGTCCAAGGTGAGGTGGTAGGCCTGGCCATGCAAGAGGTGAAAAAGTCATTATTTAGAGGAAGGTGACAAGGGTGGATCATGTGGGGGTCATGAGAAGATTGAACATTGGAGACTGGATGGAGGAGATTTTCTGAAAAGGCTGTTTTTTTCTGAAATGCTTTCACTTTGAGAGCGCTCAGTGGAGGACCATTTGGAGAGCCCTGTCTCTCCTGAGACTTGTGGGAGAAACGCTACTGAGGTCTGAAACTACCCTGCAAAACTGAAGCTGTACTTATGCATACTAGCCGCACAAGATTGTGGCTAATTCAAGTGAAGATAATTTATAAATAGATAACACAGTGGGTGTCTAAGAGAACAAGAGAGGTTGCAAATCTCATGCTGACATCTGTATTTTATTTTATTTTATTTTATATTTTTGACATCTATATTTTTTTATAGATTAAATGCTTATGTGAAAATATTTATGATCTAGTAGGTTAAACCGTGTGCTAAGTTTTCTTATCCCCTCCATGCAACTCTCCTCCCCCTGTTTTTAAAAAGAAAGCTAACAGGAAGTTATAAACCAAAGCTATGGTTCACTCACTAAAAGTCTTAGCTCACATTAGGGTCTACAGTGGGCTTAACTACTGGCTTGCTTGTCAGTGGAAATGTGAGGTTCCCCTCTTTGGACTCATGCGCATGCTTGTGTGTGTGCGCACAGGCAGCAAAGGATGTTGGTATTTTGTCATTTCTTTAGCTCTGTCCTTGAAAGTCCTTTAGAGAGATCAGAGGATACCAGCAAAGTTTCTAGACTCCCAGGAGCTGAGGAAAGAAGCAAACAGCCAGGTGAGGGGTGTGCTAGTAATATGGAGGTGACTCCTTTTCTAGGGCAGTCTTGGAGGAAGGCCTGGGAGTATCCAGAGGAGGAGGAGCCTCTCTCCTAGCCTACCATGCATTGTGGAGCTCAGCTATTCCCCTTCTCACTTCCAGCTTCAGTCAGATAGAAGGAAGAGAGGCCAGGAGAAGAGGGACTGAAAAGAGAGAGTAGGCTACTTTCCCTGCCCTGAGACAGTTGGCATTGGGCTGTCCCAGATCTGAACTGCACCAAGGAGCGCCTCTCTGTTCAATCTCTTTTAGAGTTTAACTCAAAATCAGCAAAGTCAAGATACCTGCCCATGGCCAGGAGAATATTCTCTTAACTGAGAGATAGTGTAGTGGGTAGGGGAGGCATTTTCCTTGCATGTGGCCAACTTCATATGGCATTGCATATGGTCCCCTAGCCCAGTGGTCGGCAACCTGCGAGCCACGTTTGGCTCTTCTGTGTGCCAGCCAGGTGGCCGCTCCAGGAGTGAGGACTCGGCTCCTAGCCTCTGTCAGTGCGCGCTCTGTGTGGCTCTCAAGATAAATTTCAATCGTGGTTTTGGTGAGATTTGGCTCAGTTGAATAAAAAGGTTGCCGATCACTGCCCTAGCCCATCAGGAGTGATCCCTGAGTGCAGAGCCGAGAATAATCCCTGAGCATTGCAGTGTTGTGGCCTCAAAACAAAACAAAACGGGGCCGGTGAGGTGGCGCTAGAGGTAAGGTGTCTGCCTTGTAAGCGCTAGCCAAGGAAAGACCGAGGTTCGATCCCCCGGTGTCCCATATGGTCCCCCCCAAGCCAGGGGCAATTTCTGAGCACTTAGCCAGGAGTAACCCACGGTGTGGCCCGAAAAACCAAAAATCAAAAACAAAAACAAAACAATGTCGCTTTGGGTTAAATTACTCAGGAAGGCTAGAGCCTGGCTTGAAAAGGCCCTGTCCCCAGCTATAAGCCCGTCCAGTACTGATATGGAGGTTTCTCCATAACCCACCTCCTCCTGCCCCACTCCTAGTGCAGCTCTCTGAGTATATCCTATGCATAGGTTATTCAGTATTGCTAATATTTTTAGTACGAAAACATTTGCTAGGTTAGAAAGTTTCCAGTTTTTCTCTTATTCTGTGATGGTCTCAATTTTAGTTTTTGTAGTCCACCCAGGGCTTACTCCTGACTACATACACTCAGGGATCACTCCTGCTGAGTCTCAGGGGATGCTGGGGATGAAACCCAATTCAAGAGCAAGGCAAGCACCCTACCTCCTATACTATATTCTGGCCCCTAGCATACAATTTAGTATAAATCTGAAATAGTTTCTTTAATTTTCTATCAGTTGGCTCAACCAAGTAAAGTTCAGCTCAATGGAAATTTAAAAATTCATAAGCCAATAGGTAGCATACTTTCTTTCTATTGATTTTTTTTTTTTTTTTTTGGTTTTTGGGCCACACCCGGTGATGCTCAGGGGTTACTCCTGGCCATTTGCTCAGAAGTCGCTCCTGGCAGGCACGGGGGACCATATGGGGAACCGGGGGATCGAACCGCGGTCCATCCTAGGTTAGCGCAGGTACCTTACCTCCAGCGCCACCGCCCGGCCCCCTTTCTATTGATTTTAAAGTAACTTTCTACATTATTCCCTCTTTCACTTCACTAATGGACTTTTAAAATAAATAATATGTCTACGCCTTCATTTCTAAGAACTGCAAACTTCTCAGAGAGCTTTCTAAAAATAGAATCCTGAAATCCAAAGAGTACATAGTGGTTTTGGTTTCTACAAAATCTTCCCATTGGAATTGAAATGAACAGCTTCCTGTTGTAGAGATTTACATTAACAGATGATCTGAGTCGTCCTTCCTGTCACCTAACTATCAGGACAGGTCTTCCCATCAAGAGAATTACAGCCCATGAGTCATAGTTTTCTGTGAAAGAAGGTAATGAAGTCTGCAACTCCAGAGCTGAGCACTGATGGCGTTGGCATTGAATAGGGGGATTTTCAGAGCTAAGAGGAAGGTGACCTACAGAACAAGAAAATTTAGACACCAGAGGGCCTGGAGCACAGTGAAAGTTAGAGGCCAACGTGAAACTCCCTTCTCATTCCTAGTGTGAAAACTTTCCCTCCAACAGCTCTGTTTTAGATTTGTAGCTTTGAGAAACAGACTTAAGTTTGAACATCAAGGCACTACTTGATGCTGAACCTGCTTCCCTCTTCCCCATGCTATATCCCCCCATCCCATGATCCCCCCATCCCATGGCTGAATGCGTCTTCCCCTACCCACACTGCTCCCCAATGGCTGAATTGGTTACCCTCACACTGCTCTCCCACTAACACTTTTGTTCTCTCTCTCTCTCTCTCTCTCTCTCTCTCTCTCTCTCCTCTTTCTCTCCTCTCTCTCTTCTCTCTTCTCTCTCCTCTCTCCTCTCTCCTCTCTCTCTCCTCTTTCTCTCCTCTCTCCTCTCTCTCTCTCTCTCGCTCTCTCTCTCTCTCTCCTCTCCTTTTTCCTCTCTCCTCTCCTCTCTCCGTCTCTCTTTTTTGGTTTTTGGGCCACACCCGGTGACACTAGGGTTACTACTGGCTATGCGCTCAGAAATTGCTCCTGCTTGGGAGACCATGTGGGATGCCCGGGAATCAAATTGCGACCTGTCCTAGGTTAGCACGTGTAAAACAAATGCCCTTATCACATTCGCCACCGCTCCGACCCTTCTTTGTTTGCCTTTATGACATGCTTGTCATGTTATTTGAATAGCAGTACTTTCTCTTCATTTTAATTTGTTTTTGGATCACATCTGGTGGTGTTCAGGGCTTCATCCTGGCATTGCTTGGGAGACCCCTTGCTGGGGATTTAACCTACCACCTGGGTCTCATACATGTGAAGCTCATGCCCCAGCTCTTTGAATACATCTTCTTGACTTCTGGATACCAGTACTTCTAAGGCTAAAGTTCAACCTCTTTTGTGTAGCAGTTAGAGCAAGTTTGGGCCATACCCAACTCTGCCCAGGTTATACTTCAGGCTCTTATTCAGAGATGACTCCTAACAGGGCTATGGACCATGTGGGGTGCTACGGATCAATGAAACAAAAATCCTGCAATATTGTATTGCTTTTTTATTGGCAAGAAGGAAGGGAATATGACAAAATGGAAGATAAAAGATGTTCAAGAATTTTCAAGAAATTTCAAATGACTGTCGCTGGAACAGTAGTGAATAAGCTATAGTGAGTAAGAGTAGTAACAAGCAGTGAGTAAACTGCTTGCCTTGCATACAGCTGATCCAGGTTTGATCCCAGGTATTCCATATGCGCCAAGATTAATTCTTTTTTTTTTTTTTGGTTTTTGGGTCACACCTGGCAGTGCTCAGGGGTTACTCCTGGCTCCATGCTCAGAAATTGCTCCTGGCAGACACGGGGGACCATATGGGGCACCGGGATTCGAACCGATGACCTTTTGCATGAAAGGCAAACGCCTTACCTCCATGCTATCTCCCGGGCCCCCAAGATTAATTCTTGACCTCAGAGCCAGAAGTGAACCCTTAGCACAGCCAGTTGTGGTCCAAACAAAAAGGAAAAAAATTTTCAAATGACAGTTTGAAATGGAGGCTGTACTAGTTAGTGAAATGGGACAATAGCCTTCAGTAAGCAGCTAAGGGACAAAGTGGCAGGTTCTTTACAGAGAGACCAGTTTATGAGAGATTTTGAAGTATGCTGAAATGACATTTTAAATTCACAAGAAAAAATTGGGTGCGCCCAATGGATATTTTGAAACATTTGGTTATAGTTACATTGCACAATAAATTCCAAGTATATTAATGTTTACATTGTAGGTGATTACTTATGTATTTTGAAAAGGTGTGTTATTTGTTATGGTGCCAAAAGGTGGAAGCCATTAAGGTAAAGAGAGGTTTGACTACTTAGAGTGAAAAGTTTCATAAGAGAAAAACGGCATTAAAAAGTAGAGACCAGGGGCCCGGGAGATAGCATGGAGGTAAGGCGTTTGCCTTTCATGCAAAAGGTCATCGGTTCGAATCCCGGTGCCCCATATGGTCCCTCGTGCCTGCCAGGAGCAATTTCTGAGCATGGAGCCAGGAGTAACCCCTGAGCACTGCCGGGTGTGACCCCCCAAAAAAAAAACCAAAAAAAAAAAAAAAAAGTAGAGACCAGGGCCCAGAGTGATTGCACATCGGTGGGGCTTTTGCCTTGCATGCTGCCAATTCGTACGGACCTGGCTTTGATCCCTGGCA
This sequence comes from Crocidura indochinensis, assembly GCA_004027635.1. NCBI lineage: Eukaryota > Metazoa > Chordata > Mammalia > Eulipotyphla > Soricidae > Crocidura > Crocidura indochinensis. Next base: position 9,714 of record PVKC010019306.1, read on the forward strand.
TCCCAGATAGTCCCCTGAACCTGTCAGGAGTGATTTCTGCGTGCAGAGCCAGGAGTAACCCCTGAGTTTCAAAAAAATAAGAAAGTAGAGACCAGTGATACTCTGGGAAAATGTACTCATCTGGCAAGATACTCTGACTCAGTATCCACTTTCAGATATTTATGGTTAGCGCACGCGCGTGCGCGCCCAACACTTAGTGAATCTTGGGACCATTGGGGTATTGAGAATCGAACCTGAGTTGGCTGGATGAAAAGCAAGCATCCTGCCAACTATAATCTCTCTCTCACCCCTCCACTTTCATGAATTAAATATTAGAAATTGTGCTCACTTTTATACAAGGACATCACAAATATACAAGCTTATTCACAAACTATATTTTTATTCTCAGAATACTTCAGCTGCCAAATGCTAGTATTTTGACATACACATTCAATACTATTTTATATAGTTGGACACACGTCATAATTTTAGAGTGGAGAGATAGATGCAGTGTTTATAGCTGAATAGAATTGATTATCGATTAGTATATATACCATAAAAAAATTTTTTTTTGGTGTTTGGGTCACATCCGGCAGTGCTCAGGGGTTATTCCTGGCTCTATGTTCAGAAATCACCCCTGGCAGCCACAGGAGACCATATAGGATGGTAGGATTTGAACCATCGTCCTTCTGCATGAAAGGCAAACGCCTTACCTCCATGCTATCTCTCCAGCCCAATCTTTTGAGATTTTTTTGTAATGGGGGTAAGGGACTCATACATTAAAAGCAAGTGCACTACCATTGGGCTTCATCCTCGGTCAATTTTGCATTTTACGTATATATGTATATTTGGGGGGGTGGGCTACACCCAGCTCTTTCCACAAGTTATTCCTGGCTTTGCACTCTGGGGTCATTCTTGGAGGTGTTTGGGGGACCATATGGGATGCCGAGAATTGAATCCAGGTCAGCTGTATGCAAGGCGAACACCGTAAAGTAATTATCTATAGATGTAATAAAAGTGTTACACTATTGAATTAAATATTTAAAACTTCCTTTTTTTTGCAGGGAGATGCCACACCTGGCAGTGCTCAGAGGTTATTCCTGGCTCTGTGCTTAATAATCACTCTTGGCAGGCTTGGGGGACCAAACAAGATACTGGGGATTGAACCTGGTTTGGCTACATGTAAGACAAGAGCTCTACCCTCTGTACTATCACTCTGGCCCCTTTTTAAAACTTCTTGATATTAAGCATGTCTGCTGGAATATGTCAAAGATCTATTGATATTTGTGCTTATTTTCCTGTGTACCTAATGGAAGTGGTGTGGCTAGAGTGATAATACAGTAGATAGGGCACTTGCCTTGCATGTGACCTTCTCGAGTTCTGTACCTACCATCCCATATAATACCCTGAGTGTTTCTGGGTATGAATAGAACAAAAGCAGAACAAAACAGAAATGTAGGGAATTGGTGTTTAAAAGTCCACGAAACCTGGGGCCGAAGCCGTGGTGCAGTGTAGTAGGGCATTTGCCTGCATGCGGCTGACCGAGGACGGATCACGGTTCAATCCCCCAGTGTCTCATATGGTCCCCCAAGCCAGGAGCCATTTCTGAGCAACTAGCCAAGAGTAATCCCTGAGCATCATCGGCTATGCCCCCCCATCCCTCCTCCCAAAAAAGTCCATAGAACCTGTGAGTAATCTTGCTCAGATCATGGTTGGGTCATGTGAAAAATAAAAAGGGTGAAAAATGTTCCCTGAAATATTTTAATTAGACTGCATAATGAGCTGGCTCATCTCTACTGCATATTTCTGGTGGATTTATTGGGGTCCTTGTGCTCCAAGTAAAGTACCTTCTCCTCCCCATTTCAGGGCAGTTGGTGGTTTGTACTCTGTGCTCCTGCGTCATGAAAACAAAACAGATCTGGCTCTTCTCTGCTCACATGCTCCCTTTGCTCGCTCGACTCTGCCTGGTTCCTCTGGAGACCATTGTCATCATCAACAAGTTTGCTATGATCTTTACTGGACTGGAAGTTCTCTATTTTCTTGGTTCTAATCTCCTAGTACCTTATAACCTTGCTAAGTCCGCCTACAGAGAATTGGTTCAGGTAAGATTGATAGCTGCACCTGGAGAATTGAATTTCACAGAATAAGTAAGCACATGGACATCCGTGCACCCCTCTTCCTTCACCAGTCTTGTTTGTAGTTTTATTCTGGAAAACAGTTTCAAAATAGCAACTTTTCAACCTGTTTAGAAATATTCTTATATTCTTTAATTGTGTAGATTTGTCAAGAGGAGGCAGTGGAGATAAGTAGAAATCGGCACTTGGCCTGGCTTCTGGGTCAAAAGGGCCTAGTGATAGATAACAGATCCTTAATTAACTGTGGCTGAGCTGGAAATGGCTTCCTGGAGCAGGCACATGTTCAGCCCATCAGATGCAAGACAAAAATAAGACTTGTATAGCTGGAGGTTAAATTCTGTTTTTCTTTTTTCCTTCTCATGACAGTCCTATTTGGCTTCAGTTTCTTCCTTCTCCTTGTATAATTTATTTATTGAGAAGTTAAGAAAGATTTTTGGGGTGTAATCTGAAAGATTTCATTTAGGAAGCTGATCTGGCCAACGTGAACTTGCTTCTGTTTCTACCCCTTTGTCTAACCTTTGCTTTGAATAGTTTATTTCTGGGCACAAACAATAGATACTTGGGACTTCTTTGATTACCGTGATAAACACTTAAAGTAGATTTAAAACTGAGGTGGGTTTAAAAACAGAAGTGTAGGGCTGGTGGGATAGTTTGTCTTGCGCATGGCTGATCCAGGTTCAATTCTTGGTATCTTATATGGGAGTTTTCACCCCCATCTCTCTAGTCCCTAGCACCACTGGGAGTGATTCCCGGGTGCAGAGCCAAAGGATTTTCAGGTTCGGAAAGGAGATGCTTCATGGGGTGGTTGGGCAGGGGAGGGTTTGTAATTGTATTCAGGATAAGATCATTAAAGTTAGGTATTTTCTATGAATCTAGTTTCATAGAGGAAATCCTCATTCATTATGAAAAGTAGCTATTTCACAAATATGAGTTGGTAACTAAATGTTTCCTTAATCATCTCAAGAACAAAGCCTCCATTTTTCAGTGTCACACTTACCCCTTCTGCTTGCAAAAGCTCCATGTATCATTGGGTAATATAGTTGAAAGTGAATCATTAATTCTGAAATTTTTTGATCAGAAAAGAATGGAAATGCTGAGACCTTATAATGATTTGCTTCTGGTCTATTCCATCAGGAAACGAGAAAAAGTGCTCTACCATGTACTGCCTAGTTTGCTGTGAGTCATACTCTTGCAACTAGTAGGACAGTTTTCTGTTTTCTTGTGTTTTTTTTTGTTTGTTTGTTTATTTTGTTTTGGGGCCACATTCAGCACATATTAGGGGTTACTCCTGACTCTACATCCTGGCATTGCTTGGGAACCATATGGGGTCTGGGGATCAAACCTGGGTCAGCTGCATGCAAGGCAAGATACTATGCTGTGCTCCACCCCTGCTTCCTAAAATAGAGATTTATCACAGCTAGACTTTAAAAAAATATACAGTTTAGCAATAATAAAAATTGTAATGTAGATAGAGTTAATTCAGTTGGTTTTAATGTACTATTTGTTCATTCCTTGCTCTCCTATAGAAGTATTAATTGACACCAGAACAATTTGCAAGCCGTGTGCTTAATTAAGACCTTCATAGATTATTGAAAAATTTCATTGCCACCTGGAGAAATTCCAGAAAGACCAGTGGACTGCTTAGATGACAATGTGCAGGCTAACTACCCTGGACCCTGAGACTTAGTTAAATCCAGAGACTGTTTCAGCTGTACTATAGCTCGACTATGAGGACTAACTCTTTTCAATTGATCTCAAAAAGATTGTTTATAAAACATTTGCTTATAAAATATAAAGTTAGCAAACTCATATTTTGATTTCCATAGCCTGATAGACTTTTCTGGCATCCTTTTTTTCTGGTGCTAATTTTCTTGCTAACCCTAATAAATTTAGAGGTGGTACTTGACAAGATCTACAAGAATTAGGAGATACAGAAGGTTGTAAACCCTGGGGGAATGTATCAATCTGGGTGAAAGGACTCTTTCATAGTCTGTCTTTGCTTCCCAGTCATCAACTTCTCCAATGATCACATTCATTCTTTCTTCTACAAGATTATTTTTTGCCTCTGGTGTTCAGATTAAACCAGGGACTCTATCTCACCTGACATTGTCTGCTGCCATAGTCCCTCAGGCAGTGTTACGCCACTCTGCCCTGTTTGCTAGGTCCCTGACATTTTGATTCAGTCTAGTGAATCGTATCATTGGTTGTGATGTCTTTTCTTTCTTTAAAAAATAAAAAAATTTTTTAGCCACAACCAGCAGTGCTTAGGGTGGGGTTACTCTTGACTCTGCACTCAAGAATCACCCCTGGCTGGTGCTTGGGGGACCTTGTGTGATACTCGGGATGGAATCTAGGTCAGCTGCTTAACAAGGCAAGCACCTGTTCTCTTGTTCCAGCCCCTGAATGTGATTTTTATTTTTGCCTTTTCCTTGAACTGTGATGGCAGTTTATACTTCATATTTGGTGGACATGTATGTGTCACAGTGATAATAAAGCAGAATATAGTAAATTATATTATAAGAACAAACAATCTACCAACTATAATTTATACATATTTACTGTTTATAGGTCTAAGCAGGGAAAAAAGGTGACTTAATTTCACCTTAAGTAATACTTTTGTGTTTAGAAGTATGTGTTAAAGTGTTGACAAGCTGTTTCCTGTCTCATCTCTTAGGTGGTGGAGGTCTATGGCCTTCTTGCCTTGGGAATGTCCCTGTGGAATCAGTTGGTAGTTCCGGTTCTCTTCATGGTTTTCTGGCTGGTTTTGTTTGCTCTGCAGATCTACTCCTATTTTAGTACTCGAGACCAGCCAGCCTCACGTGAGAGGCTGCTCTTTCTTTTTCTGACGAGGTAAGTACTATTAGCATATTGTCTTGTTTAGTTAACCTTCAGGAGGAGATCTGAGAGTTTGTAAATTTTGTCTTCTATCATATAGGACTATAGGGTTTATAGTTTGCTTTTAGACCACACTGACATTATTCAGGACTTAGAGATCGCTCTTGATCATTTAGGGTGCTGGAATTGAACCTGCGTTGACCTTGTCCAAGGCAATAATTGCTTTCCCCACTGGACTGTTCCTGGCCCCAGGATTTATAATCATACAGTAGATTGATTGTATTTAGGACAAGATTTGCATTCAGCGGTCTGGGTCTCCCTATGCTAGGAAGTGTAGCTATAACATCCTGGTGGGATAGCTGCCTGGATTTCATGGAATGTTACAGAGAAAGTTGTAGAGTTATTGCCATCTCGTTAAATTATTGGGTCTGTTAGGAGTGTAATGGGAGGTCATGTGAGAGGTGAAGTTTAGACCCTAGCTGACAGCTGAAACACTTTCACTTTCCCTATTAATATTTTGCTCTAGTTTTGAGGTCAGTCCAATAACTGATGGAGGACAGTATTTTAGAACCAAGTGGAGATCTCAGATTTGAATTCTAAGATAAGGTTATTAAAAATAAAAAGATGTGTCCGAGACCCTAAGGGCCCTTTCTGAGCTTGTTCCATCCATGTTAGTATTTTACCACCCTGCATTAGACCCTTGAGCCCTAAGAATCAAGCACATGGTTATATACCTCTTGGTTCCTGTCACTTCAAAAATCAGAAATAAGAATTTGCTGGGTAGTTGAGGCACTTATCTTTGTCTTGGTTCTGATGGGTTGAACATGTACCTACCCCAGCAAACCATTTCCAGCTCACCTACTGTTAAGGACAGCGTTATCACTAGGTCACATGCATCAGACCTGGTTTGATTTCATGACCCCCACATGGTCCCCAGCATCATCAAGTAAAACCTTGAGTTCCTGAGCATTGGTGGAGTGGTCCAGGAAATTATTTGTACCCCAGTCCCACAGCTGCACTGCACCCCTCTAGCCCTTGCAGTGAATTCACCCACTTAATTGACCAAAAATTACTGGGAAGAATCTGAGTCATATAATACGGCAGGGAGGGCACTTGTCTTTCACCAATCTGGGTTCATTCCCTGGTATATGGTCCCCAAGCCTGCCATGAGTAATTCCTGAGTATAGAGCTAGAAGTGAACCCTGCGCATTTCTGGGTATGGCCAAAAAAGGGAAAATAAATATTACTACTAGGGGCCCCCTAGGTACCAGTTGAGCAATCAGCAATATAATTGCATACCTAACTGGATTAAAAAACAAGAAGGACTTTTGCAGCCAGGGGAAAAAAAAAAAAAAAAAAAAAAGAACCTAAAATCAGTCAAGTGTTTCACTTAATACATAGGGAAGGTAAGGAGTAAGTTTATAATTTTCCCAAACTCTTTCACTTCCCTAAAGAAATATTGAGAATTTTTGTTTTCTGTTGTATATTCCCTTTAGGATTTTTGTTTTGTTATTTTTGGAGATGGTCACATCTGGTGGTACTCAGGGCTTTCTCTTGATTTTGTGTTCAGGGATCACTCCTGGCAGTGTTGGGGATCATTTGGGGTGCTGGGGGCGGGGATTGGCCCCATGCAAGGCACAAATGCCATCATACTAGCTTTTCAGCCCAGTATTCTCTTTTGAAAACTAGCTTCATATTCTTTTCTAAAAAGAAAGAGAATGTACTTCTTTTTGTTTTTGTTTTTGGGCCACACCCAGTGGTGCTCAGGTGGAGAATATACTTCTTGAAGATGTCATTAAACCATATTTTTTTGGTGGGGGGAAATGTTTCTCTTAAATACGAAGATAGAGAATTTGTACTCTTCAGACTCTTCCAATGAAAATGTAGTAGAGTTTTCAGTATTGTCGGCCACAATTGTCTTGCGTTAAATTACTAGATAATTTAAAAGATACTTTTTGGTTATTGTTGAAAGATCATACATGAACAAAAAAATGTCAGACATTTCAGCAATTAGATTTGTAGGACTGCAAATTACCAACCTCTATCATTGGTAAGATACTTTGAAACAGGAGCCAGAGAGATAGCACAGCGGAAGGGCGTCTGCCTTCCAAGCGGCAGATCTGATCCAGGATGGGTGGTGGTTCGAATCCCGGCATCCCATGTGATCTCCTGAGCCTGCCAGGAGTGCTTTCTGAGCTGTACAGGGTGTGACCCAAAAACCAAAAAAAAAAAAAAGATACCCTGAAACAGAAAACTTGACTCTTAGAAAAATTCATAAAGTATGTGAGAAAACTAAAAATAAGATGCCTTCAGCCAAAAATAAATTTTACAAACTCTATGTATAGGGAAGATAAAATGCAACAGAAAGAAACAAGGCACAAGAACTGGTATTCCTGGGCTATTTCCTCATCCATATAGGGGAAATTCTCTTAGCATCCAAGCATTTCATATATCATTAGGCACTGTACAAAATATCAGACCCAAATAACCAGTACAGAGCTTAAACACTTATAAAATATTTGCTACTAAGTTAATATGTTCAATGAACACATTGTGTTCATGTCCATAAAATTATCTAAACCTAAATTAACATGTGAGGTTCCAATTGAACATTGTGTGGTGAATGCAGATAAGTTTGTTCATTGCCTCCTGTCCATAGAGTACTGTAGCCAAATAAGGGTTCTAACAGGTGACATGTTAGCAGGGCTCTGAAGTTTAAACAGATGTCACTTTTTAGGGCCAGTGGATGCTGCATGAATTTCTGTTGAATAGTAGTCAGTCTTACACTTTTCAAAAAAGAAAATCTTTTTGAAAGACTTGGACAATATTTAAGCCCTTAAGAGCTTCATTGTATTTGTGGGGGCATATGATAATTAAAGATAAAGACCATGTTGCAGATACAGTGCATTGCTTATTTGTCAGAGAGAGAGGCCTGGATGTTCTGAGCAGTACATTCAGTTACTAATGGAGTGACTCCATAGGTTCCCACAGAGATTTGGTTTGGGGTATCGTAATGAATGCTGATCAGATCTATCATGGTGGTAAGTTAAAGTCCTAAACTGTCTCCTTGCTCCAGAGAAAACCTTCCCTTATGTCCCTCTTTCTTCCAGCATTGCTGAATGCTGCAGTACCCCTTACTCTCTTCTGGGCTTAGTCTTCACCGTCTCTTTTGTTGCCTTGGGTGTCCTGACACTCTGCAAGTTTTACCTGCAGGGTTATCGAGCTTTCATGAATGATCCTGCCATGAACCGGTAAGTGCCTTATTTTTGAGTATCTTTAGAAATTTAAGTATTATGTAAAAATTGTGATATATTTTTATTGTGGCTATTTTTCTCTAAATGGTAGCTTTCTTTGGGTTAAAATATTACGAAAAAACCCACTTCCTATGTATTTCAAAGGTATATTTTTATTGTATGTGCCTAAATTTAAGAGATTTTTCGATTTATTTGCTTTGCTTCTTTCCATTCTGAAGCACATGTACTTGTTTGATTGAAAATTATTTTATTTTGGAACATAATTTTAATACTGAAGTTTTACAGTTACAGCAGTGATTTTGAATAGTTCTTTTTTTTTTTTTTTTTTAATTTTTAAGACCAGGCTTTGGGAAATCCTCTTTGTAGAACTTAGTATAATTTGATATCTCATTGTAGAACTTTTAATTGTTTAATATGTCTATAGTTTCATGTTTATTTGGTGATAAGAGAAAAATAGGGTATATTTATGATATACTTTTTATATAATAGGTAAATATTATATAATTTAATATTTTGATAGCTTTTGTGTCATTGTAAATAACATAAATATGTACCTTTTGAATTCTTTCACTTGGAATTAAACAAGATTGTGATGTTGTTGTTGTTGTTACTTTGTTTGTTTTGGGGTCATATCCAGTAGTGCTCAATGGTCATTCCCAGTTCTGCCCTAAGAATCACTCCTGGCAGTGCTTGGAGGGACGGCCACTATGGGATTCCAGGGGTTGAACCTGTACCAGCTGCATGTGAGGCTAGCACCCTAGCAGCTGTGCTCGCTCCCCAGCTCTTTGACATTTGTCTTTCTAATGTGTATTTTCTAGGGGTATGACCGAAGGAGTCACACTGTTGATCCTGGCAGTGCAGACGGGCCTAATTGAGCTGCAGGTGGTACACCGGGCCTTCCTGCTCAGCATTATCCTCTTCATTGTGGTGGCATCTATTCTGCAGTCCATGCTGGAGATTGCTGACCCCATTGTGCTGGCACTGGGAGCTTCCAGAGACAAGTACGAAATATATGGATAGGAATTGTTTCTAACCTTTTAGATACTGTTTGGATACAGAAAGTGGAGGAGTAATTGGTATTAACTTTACTTGATATGTTTTATGGTGTGGTTTTTTTTTTTGGTGGTTTTTGGGTCACACCCGGCAGTGCTCAGGGGTTACTCCTGGCTCCATGCTCAGAAATTGCTCCTGGCAGGCACGGGGGACCATATGGGGCACCGGGATTCGAACCGATGACCTTTTGCATGAAAGGCAAACGCC
>PVKC010019307.1:0-19172 GCA_004027635.1 Crocidura indochinensis
GGGCTATGTTTCAGAATTCATACTGGAAAGTTTTGGAAGAACAGATTGGGTAGAATCTAAATCTGGAGGCGTTAGGAGTTTTTATGAGTTGTCCAAGTATGTATAGACACGGGAGACTGTACTGAATAAATATAGCTGTGGTGTCAGTTATGGGGCAGCTTAGAAGGCTACCACTAGAGGTGGGTGACATAAGTGCAATTTCTTTTTTATCAGGCTCCCTTGCAATATATATATAATAAATAAGGGACTATCATGGGTGGAACTGTGCCTCTTGGTTCTTTCCATATTTCATAGTCTTTAGTTGAAATAGCTGCATCCTCCTGCCTTCTGTACATATTGACAATTCTTGTCGTCAATCACTGGCAAAACTGTGCCTAGGGTTGACTTCCTTAGGAAACATGCTATTCCTTCACTATCAGTTGCTTTTCCTTCCTACCTATTTCTTACATAAGCACTTTTCTCAGAGGGTTATATAATATTGATAGAGATAAATTACAGTAAATAAAGATCGGGGGCTAATAAAATTTAAATTGGAATTGGAATGTACAGCAACAGTATTAGAAGCAGAGGTTGTCTTAAGAGTTCAAGCTTAGAGAAGAGGATTGGGGTAAGTATGGGCAGACAGTTGGAGATTTAAGAAAAGGGCATTGTGGTGATCTTAGTTTAAGGGGAGTCTTGGTTATTTCGTGTTTCCTTATTTCTTTCATTGCCCACCACATCCTATCCATTTTGTTCCTGCATTCCAGGATTCTGCCAGGAATGACTATATTAGTGAAATATCCCTTAGATGAAGAGAAAATGCCCAATTTGGTTTGGGGCTAGAAAATGTTCCTGATTTGCAAGGACCTCACAGAACCATAGCTGCTGCTATTTGAGCTTGTGTTCACAGCTCGCTTATCCACTATATTTAACAGATGGATAGCTTCAGTCCAGGGCACAGTTGTTTAAATCAGTCACAGACAACTGTTTCATTCCCCACACTTGCCTGTGTGTAACAACTGCAGGAATGCCTCTGCTTAAATTACATCCAGTGACACCACCGAGAGAAAGAGACAGAGACGGAGAGAGACACGGAGATATTTAGGCAGCATTCATTTCCTATCCTTTCTTTGCTTATTTTCTAGCTGGGGTTAGTGCCCTTTCCAAAATAATGTGCCAGGGTTCTGATCTGTGTTTTTTTAATCAGATTATTTAGTCATATTTATTTAACTAATCAATGTTAAGGTGGAAAACTGACGGAGTAAAGGGAAGCAGAGGAAGCTATGCTGAGTTTCTTAGAAATAAGTGTATTATTCAATTATAAGCCAACTCTTACTACTCAAGGTAGTAACTTTCAAAATAGTGAAGAGCGACTTCTACTTGTGTCCCCTGGCTTGCTTGTCTATAATATTTATTCTATAGATTACCACTAAATGAGCACTAGCGGGTTCTCTGCTCTTAGATTCTGAAATAAACTCATCTATCAATCCACACAGACCATTATTGAGTGAACACACTGTTCACTAAAAATATAAATATGACACCGTGTTTTCCTCAAGTAGTTTGCAGTCAGTCTAGTTTCCCTTCCTAATAGAACAGCTTATCCAACCCCAAAACTCATTGTCATTCATTTTACAAGACTGGATGAGTGCCAAGAACTTCTTTACAATGATTGGTGGAGATTCAGAGATAAGTAGAAAAACAGGACAAGGGCTTTGAACTCAACAGGCTTCAAAGAGAGTCGTGGGGCCTGACACGTAGGCATGCCCTTTTGTATTCTGAGTGATAAGAAATTGTTGGATTAGATGAGTTTCTAAGATGCTTCTGACCAAAGATCCTTGTGAGCGTGCATTTGAGTTAAAATAAAAATAGTCTAAAAAGAGGTAGATTTTATGTCTGAAATACCCTGTCACAGTATTAGATACCAAATGAGGGTGTCAATAAGATTTGATTTTTTGCATATGATAAATACATATTTTGTTTCTATAAAAAGATGCTTAAGCTAGTGAAATATAATTAAATAAAATAAAAAATACACTTGATGAAAACAATTTGCTCTATCTGTCCTACAACATCGAACTCACAATCATGCCTTCAGCAGCCTCACCACCTTGTCTTAGGAGTTCTTCAATGGTAGTAGCTGGTAACTTTAAGCTATTTGTAAATATTAAAAGTTTATAGAAATTGTATATTCAGCCAAGATAAAGCCACAGAAAACTAAGTTCAGCATCATATTTTGTGGCTTATGACTCAAATTACATCAGCTTGGCGCAGTTATCATATGTAGATTCAAAGGTCTGTTGAGTAAAATCTTTGGGAAATAAATTATTCCATAAAAATGTAGTTCTGCTAGATTAAAAATCTCCAAATGTGGGGTCCACAATGGGAAAAATGTAATAAAAGGGATCCTTCGTGGTGAAAAGGTTGGAAATCACTGGTGTCCAAATCTAGATGCCAAAGTTTGGCTGTAAATTCAAAACCTGTAACCACAGAATCTTGGGATTATTGGCATCTGACACCCCTGATGTGGTTCCTGTTGGAAAAGCAAACATGCTCCCTTCCCAGCTTTCTAAAGTGTTATACATTAACTGACTTACAAAGCACCATTTACAGGCCTTTTTTTTTTTTTGGATCGTGGTTTACTGTGTTTTTGTACCTGCAGTGAAAGAACACTTGAGAGGAAGCCTAGGCTTGTCTGAAGTCCATAAAGCTATGCTATTGCTGGTCAGGCACAGAGCTTCTTATAACTTACAGAGTTGGAACAAGCTGTCCACACCTTTCTCCTTCATCAGCTACCTCTGACAATGCGATCCTTTACTACCCTCAAAATAGACCAACAACTCACAATGGCAAAAGAGTAGGAACTTTTCAGCCTCAAGTATGGAAGTAACTTGGTCAGAATTATTCCAGGTTTTCCCATTGCCTGAAAAAGCTTGTGAAGGAGGCCCAAGAATGGAGCGCAGGAAAATTTTGGAGGCTGGGAACAGAAGTGCAGCTAGATTTCTAGAATCAAAAGGAAATCCCAGGAATTTTTATTTCATTCCACATTTCCTTTTAATGGTGAGAAAAAACACATGAAATTTATCATTTTTTAAGATGCAGTTCTGGTAGTGTCTGTTCCTATTGTGTGATCAAAATTCTATACCGACTATAAAAAATTTGGCTTTTATGCTTTATCCTTAGCCCTAGGTAACCACTAGTGACTTTCTGTTTTATAATATTGACTATTTTATATATCTCACAAATGGAGTTATATAGTAATTGTCTTGTTATGCCTGGGTTCTTTCACTGAGAATAATGTTTCTTCCAGAATAACTCATTTTGTAGTATGTGTCAGAACTCTCATTTTTAAGATCAAGCACTATTCTATTATATGTTCATACCAAATTTTGTTCATTCATCTATCATTGGCCACTTGGGTTGTTTCTATCGTCTGACTATTGTGGACAATGGTATTAAAACAGGCACACAAATATCTGATTGAGACCCTACTTTAAATTATTTTGGATAAAAAATTAGTTTGGTTACATATCCACTACTATACTATTTTCCATCACAATTGTATCATTTAACATATTAACCAGCATTAAATACGGATTCCACTTTTTGCCACAACTTGTTGATATTTCTTAATTTCTGGTTTAAAAACATTCATAATATCTATTCTGGTAAATGTAAAGTGTTATTTTATTGTGGCTCTAATTTTCATGCCCCTGATGATGAGAGGTGTTGGGCATTATTTTATGCTATTTTTGCCATTTGTGTATACACTTTCCTTTTATGTTTTGGCATTTTCTGCATTATTTATTGATCTTGGCATTCCATTTAAGTACCAATCAATCATGTTTTCTTTGAACAATCTCTTTGAGAGGAAAAATGGGAGGTTCAATGGTTTATTCATCAACAAATATTGATTACTTACTATGGTATATATATCTGTGAAAAAAGTAGGAACATATCTTTTTTATAATTCTGTAATTTTATTTATTTTTATATAAAATCGTTATTTAAGCACATGGATTACAAGCATAATTGTAGTTGAGTTTCAGTCATAAACAGAACACCCCCCTTCACCAGTGCAACATTCCCACCACCAATGCCCCCTTCCCTTTCCTTTTAAATATTTATTTTTATTAAAGCACTATATTTTAATAATATAATACTCACGTATTAATCAAAAGGCCCTGTGGTCACTTCAGTTAATTCTAGGGCTGAATGATTAACTCCTCAGACTCAGTTCTGTGAAGCTCCTGGAACCTAGAGATCTAGGAGCTACTGCCAGCATCACACTGTGTCTTCTAGGGCTAAACCTAGTAGTCTTGGGTACATGTGTTGCTTGAGATCAAACTTGGGGCCTAGCACATGGAAGGCATGCACTCCAGGCTCTTTAAACAATTTCCCTTCTTCCTGATTATTTTAAACTTTCAATCATTTTGTTGTGGTTGTTGTGTACTTTTGGTTGAATTACATTAGTTTTTAATTGTATATACATATACATGCTTCTCACTCTATATCAGATAGATTACTTACAAGTATTTTATCCCATGACGTAGTTTTCATTTTCACCGGTGCCCATTGACACTGCAGCACACATTAGAAAATATTTATTGACATGCTGTGATGTATAATAATGGTCATATATCATCATAACACCATAATTTCTATGGAAGATCTCAATTGCCTCTACAAAGGTCCACAAAGGCCCATCTTGTCCTACAGTCTAGAAACAGCCAGCCATAAAAGGGATCTATCCCTTAAGTAAGACCCTAATTGTGATTGGTTGGCTGAGTCTATAACCACCCCCCAACCCCAGGTGAAGACTTGTGGTGGAAAGTTGTTGGTAGTTTAGAAGAGACAGTTGAAGAAGCAATCTGTTTCTACCGCTGGCTATGGTTCTTCTTCCTGATTTGGACAGCCCTTTGGCTACTTCCAGCTGTGTCCTTTTACTTTACATCATATATCTGTTCCTTTTACATGGCCCTCAATCTGACTTTACCCTGGCCCCAAACCCATCTCTCACTCCCTCTTTCTCTTTCTCCTGGCATATGGATTTGCCATATGCTGTAAAATCACCCCCACGTGCTGTATTTCCAACCCTGCTTGAACAAATCTGAATTCGGGTCATGCATGAAATAATCCAAACCAGGCTGAGGGTGAAAGACACGTAATCTGGAAATTTTGTCTAACTCATATCTAGAGTGAGTTACCTGCCAGAATGGTCATATTTATTCAGTGCAGAGACCACCCCTGTTAAGGGGAGTAAGGACAGAGTAAGTACTGATAGCCCAGGGGATTGTGACCATCTTTTTTGGTGTGCGATCAAGTTGTAAACAAATATATACAAAGGAATCAGGGATGATCTTTGTTTTGGATGAAATAAGGTATAATCAAACAATGCCCACCCCCTGGATTCTCTAATAAATATGACTGAGATATTGGTCAGAGTCTTGCCTGAAAGGTCCCCATGGATACCAGCAGCATGGGCCCATCTCGAACAGCTTGACTCTAATAGGTTGTACCCAAACAGTTAGAACAGTCGACAAAATAATTTAAAATCTTAGCAAGTCTGTTTGTCTGACTATTACACATCATTATTTTATAATGGGTTTAGACAATGTACCCATTTATGTTAAGTCCTTGACCACACTGTGTATTAAATCATTTTTGATTTCCAGGATTTTAAATGATATAGATATGAAGGCAATCATAATCTGTTTAATAATATTAACAACAATGATAATTTGGAATATTTATCTACAGTTTATGTTGAAGAAATATAACAAAATGATAATTGATTCATTGAGAAGCACTACTCCTTCAGCTCCTCTATAGCTGACTCCACTGGTTAAAAAATCAAGGCAAATATAATAGACACTGCCAAACTTACAAGAACTATTACAAAAAACCAGAACAAAAATGCCTACTCCTGTACTCATAAAATTGAATCAGGTGAAGAACTTTGCTGAACTGATACCAGAACAAGGGAGAGGAATGTTCCCAGTTGAGACCCAGGCTCGATCCATTAATAAAAGAAGTCCAAACACAATAATTACGATAAATGAAGATATCCAAGAAGCACCCTCATCTCCCAGACATGAGATAATTTATAGGCAGACAATGAACCTATGAGTATCTGCTCAGAGTCAGAATTAGAACTCACTAACCCAGTCCCGTTAGGATCAAAACTAGAAGCCCACAGAAATAGACCCCCGTGAACTGCCTACATATCACGGATTAAAGTTCAACTCTCTTAGTAGTTTTTAAAATGCCAGCATGTATATGGACCAACATTCCCATACTGCTCTGTGTATCTGGCTGGAGCAAAAAGGCACTTTGGACCCCACAGGACTTTCAGACTGCGGGAGTTTGCCGGAGCACACCCCAATATCTGCAATGGCAAATGTGGCTAAGTGATGAAGTGAAAGCTAAATTATTCAACTTGGGAAAATCAGGAAGGAGGCTATCTGAAATCAAAATCACTCTTCATATGTTATTAGGAGAAGGAGAATACCAAGAAATAAAACAGGCTACCATAGCCACATAATCCTAAATTACATTAGGGATCTTGCCATATTTGCTTGGGTAAAATAGATATGAACTCTGTGTTTAAAGGTAGCTTTACCAATGTCTTCCAGTATGTATCTGAGCCATTCGCCCTATTCAACAGCAAGCTGTCTGAGGTTGTACAGAGACAAGTTAAGGGCAAAGAGGTCCAGGATCATTGAATGAAGCAACTCGCATTTAAAAATGCTAATGAGGACTGTCCGGCCATTCGAAAACCAATGAAGGGGAGAGAAGTCATAATGCATGCCTCCAGGCATGCCAGAACATTGGTTCCGTTTTCCACCAGGCATGAGTAAATGCCCTTGGGGCATAGTTCAGAAACAAAGAAGGAAACCAAGATACCAACAGAGAGAATTTAGAGCGTCACTCAACCATGCACTCTCGAGGTCACCACCTGGACCTTGCTCTAAATGAGGTAGAGGCAGTCACTAGGCAAGAAATTGATGAACTGCCTATGTAAACAGAGGGGAGCCCCATATCTCCCCAATCTGGGGTAGATGTTTTAATCACAGAAATTGTGTTCCCTATAGGAGGGAATGCAGGGCCCTCCAACACTCTTCCTCTGGAGACCTTCCCTTGGACCAGGCCCTCTATGCAATGAAAATGATTACTGGGAGAGATATTGTCCTACTAGTTTTCAGCAAAAGCTGTGAGAGTGGGCAGAAGACCTAGCACTGGTCCCACAAAATCTGGGACAACAGGTCATGCAGCCCTATGACCTGTAAACTCACTATAGCCCACCACCACTGGAAGTGCCGTCCTAGTAATTCCTTGCCCAATTGATATCACCCTGACTCTAGTACAATGCCCTTATAAACTAGTCTCAAGACATAAAGGAACCAATAACATCAGGCAAAGTAGATCTGCAGTTGGGTAGGAGCAGCCTAACAATAAGATCATGTGGGGATTATAGACCTAGATTATGAGGGATAACTAATAATTGTAATAACAGTTCATACAATATAAGTGTTTAAAATTAAAAAAAAAGGTTGGAGAATACCATAACTCCCACTCCTCTGCTTTGTAATGCTGCCCCCCCCCCGATGCATAAGAATTGGAGAATTTGGCAGCATCAATCCCTTAGGAACTTCAACAGACTCTATGGTGGCATTGACATATAGCCTGGACAAAAATGTTAACTCAATAATCACCTACAAAATGATGGCAAACAATTAATGACAATAAAAATGTGAATGCCTCCAATTGACCTATCAATATCATTGTTTTCTCTAAATTTTCTAAATCTACAAGAAAAACCATACACACCTATAAAATACATTTACATAGGCAGGCTTATAAACCTAAAAGACAATTGGCTCACCTATTTGGGTGAAAATTGACAAACACTTGGTGACAGGAAGCTTAATCATCAGAGGAAGAAGATACACTTACATTTCCACAGAAGATACTCCCAAAAAGAAGCTATGAAATCCACTGTGCCATATAAGGACTCGGTGAATTTAAATCCCAGAAAGATTTTGAATTTTTCATCATTTTAAAAGACTATGAACAAACTACCTTTACTTCAAGCAGTTTCACTGAAATTACACATTTATTTAAGCTTATTTAGAAATTTAAATAGTCATTTGTTTTATTTTGTTATACTTTTTGAACAAATAAGATCCCACTACCTGCTATTTATATTAGTTAATGATAAAGAAGAAAAACTGAAAAAAATAATTTTTTCTATATAACAGTTGCATAGTATTCCACTGTATATAAGTACCACAACTTTTTCATTCATCCTTATCTTGATGTTAGTACTATGCTTCCATGAATGTGCATACATATATCTCTTAAAATTAGTGATATTTTTGTTTTTGTGGTGTACGTAAAAAGCTGGTATTGCTGGGTCATATGGAAGATTTTTTCCTAATACTTTTGAGCAATAGCCATATTGCCTGTCATAGAAATTGAACAGTATGTGAGTACATATTTATCTCCATAGCCCCACTGACACTAGCTGTTTCCTGATTTCTTGAAATAAAGAAACAAATAACAAGTGACAATGAGATATTAATATCACATCATTGTAATTGGAATGATAAGGTATTGCAAAGCTATTTTGATTTTACCCTTGATTCTGCATTCAGGGACCATTCTGGGGGATTTAGGAGACCATATGGGGCATTGGATTAGAAAATTCTTTACAGCCATGTAGTGTTCCATTATGTATATGTACCACATCTTCATGATCCACTCATCTATTGACGGACATGTAGGTTGATTCCAAGTCTTGACTATTATATTTAGTGTTGCAATGAATAGTGGTGTACATACATCCTTCCGGGGTTGTATGTCCTGGGGATAGTTTTCATATGGCAAAATATATAAGGGATAAAATTAGAATACAGCTAACTGAATGGGAGATTAAATGAACTCAACACATCAGATAAAGGTTTAATATCTAGGATATACAAAGTACTCACAAAGCTTAACTCCACAAAGCATACAAACTCCATCAAAAAATCAATAGAGGGAATGAGCAAACATTTCTCTGAGGAAGATCACCAGACACGTCAAAGGCCAAAGGAGAGATGAAAAGTGCTCATCATCACCTATCACTAGGGAAATGCAAATCAAGACAACAATGAGATATCATCTTACACCAGTGAGGATGGCACATATCAAAAATAATGGGAACAATCTTTGTTGGCGGGCATGTGGTGACAAAGAAACTCTCCATTGTGGTGGTAATGCTCCCTGATCAACCCCTGTGGAAAATAGTATGGAGGGTTTTCACTAAACCTAAAATTGAGATGCCATATGACCAGCAATTCCTTTTAGGTATGTATCCGTACAACAGAAAAACAGTCATCCAAAACATCAAAAATTGGGAGTGAAAATGAGCAAATACTTCTCTGAGGAAGACCAACAGATGACCAACAGACACATGAACGTATGTTCTTCATCATGTATCATTAGGGAATCCAAATCAAGACAACAATGAGATAACATCTTACACCAATGAGGATGGCACATATCAAAAATAATGGGGACAATCTCTGTTGGTGGGGATGTGGTGACAAAGGAACTCTCATCGACTGTTGGTGGGAATGGTGCCTGGTTCAACCCCTATAGAAAACAGTATGGAGTAACTCAAAATTGAGTTTCCATACAACCTAGAAATACATCTTTGGGATATTTATCCTCCAGTCAGCACACTTTTTAAAGAAAGAAAATGTGTTAAAAGGAGAATTAAACTCACACCAGTGAGACTAGCATACATTAAAAAAGCAAGCCAACAAACAAAAGACAATGTTGGTGAGGATGTAGGGAAATGGGACCTTCATTTACTGTTGTAGGAATGTTGCTTAGTTTAATCTCTTTATAACAATTATTTTCATTATAATGATTTACAAAGTTGTTCATAATAGACTTGTTTCCTGCATACAATATTCCAACATAAATGCCAAACCTGGCTTGACTTTTTTCACCAATGTGCCCAATTTACCTCTTAGCCTTCACAAGTTTGACCCCTTAACAGGCATATAACAGATATACTTCGTATTGCTTATCTCAACAAAATGGCAAATGGAATTATTAGAAAATCAATCAATCAAAATCAATTTGTGATTATTGACTGTTAGACGATTTTCTTTATTTTGGGGGCCACATCCAGCAATGATCAGGGATAATCCCTGGCTCTGTACCCAAGTATTATTCTTGGTGATTCTTGGGACACTATATGAGATGCTGGGGATCAAACCTGAGTATACCATGTGCAAGGTAAAAGCCCTACCCCATGTGCTATATTTCTAGCCCTGATTGATATATGATTTTAAATTATGCAGATAAAAATTCAAGTCACATGATTAGTATGATGACTAGTCTCATTATGTTTTCAATTCTGACATATAAAATATGCTGAATTAAATTTTATTTTATACATGGTTTTTATACGTGGGTCTCATTGCTATACTCATGTCTTATTTGTCATTAATACAATATTATGTTAATTATTTGATAACATATTTTGGACTTTTCATGAGATGGTTAAAACCTACAAATGTAGAATATAGTAAGAGTTAAAACAAGAAAATTTAAAGGAGTTCGGGCTAGAGCAATAGTATATCAGGTAGGGCATTTACTATGATGCAGCAGACCTAAGTTCAATCCCCAGAATTTCATATAGTCCCTTGATTCTGCAAGAGATAATTCCTGAGCAAGGAGCCATAAGTAACATTTGAGCACTGTGTGAGTGTTGTCCAGAAAAAAGAAAAATAACCAAAGAGAAAAATATGATTAGGCTAATAAGAATATGGTGTTTTATGTTAAGAAAACATTGCTTTTATATTAAAATATAGATATTGTTAAATTTTTAAACTAATAAGTAGTTAATTTAAATCTCTATGGATGTAAAAATACTGATAAGGTCTAGATAATCGCATGGAAATGAGAAGTTTACTTAATAATTGAAAATGTATAAAATCCCTTAGCTAGCTAGGAGAAAAAAACCTTTTCTTTGTTTCTATTTTTGCACCATATTTATGAGTGATCAGTGTTAACTTTTGACTCTCTACTCAAAAAATCACTCCTGGGGATCTTCTGGGGTACCACAGATGGAAACTGGGTCTACTCTACTCACTGTACTGTTATGGCCCCAACAAATCTTTCTTCATCTAATAGAGAGCAACCATAAGCATACTCAAAGTTTGCCCTGTCTTTTGAAGATACTCCTGTAATGAATCTTGCAAAACTGTTTTCAAGTCTATAAATTACCTAGCTGTTTCTTGTCCCTGAAGCTCTCTATTGTTCCTTCAAATCTGAATGATAAGTTAGCTGAATAGAGTATTCTTGGGGAGGTGTTTGTTGCCTTCTATCACTCCATTTTCCTCTGGCTCAGACTATCTCTTGATAGACCTGTAGAGATTCTTATGGGTTTCCTTTGATTATAATTTTTTTTGTTATTGTTGCTTTCAATATTCTACCTCTTATCTTTGCATTTTGTTATTTTGAGCACACTGTGTCCTGAGCTTTCCCTAGCTTTTTATAATTTAGCTGGGGGCACATTGTACTTCTTGGCTCATGGCGCATGACTTATTCAACTCTGAAAATGTCTTCTCTGTGATTTTTAAGATATTGTTTCTTCCTCGAATTTGTCTTTCTGTTATATCAGTCTCCGGTGATTCTTACAATGATTCTCCTAAACTCATCCCATAGTTCTTTCATATGCCATCCCTGTATTTTCAATTATTTTTACTTCTTTTTTTTTATTTTTACTTCTTATTTGTTTCCCTCCATATCAACTTTGAGCTCTTTGATCTTTTGCTCGATTTCTATTGAGATTTCCCATTACATACCATGCTCTGCATGTCTGTCATTTCTGATTAAAATTCACTCCGTACTTTCTTGTACTTTGCTGAATACTTGTGCCATTGTTCTTTTGAGTAAATTGATCATCTTCACAATGGTGGTACGAAAGTCATTGTCTGAAGATTTTAGCAAGTTTGTATTTGCCGAGTGTGGTGGGTTTCAACAAGTCTTCCCAATCAGGTTTGCTGTGCTCCTAGTGTTCTGTTAGTAGTGTAAAAATTTGGAAGGGATGCTGGCAGGGTACTTCATGAACTAGGGAACTGGCCTAGTTGATATAATCAAGGAGGTCAGGTATGGAAGCTGCCATGTCTAGCTGGAGGGAAGTGAATCAGCCCGATTGAATCCAGAATAGCCTTTAGAGTTTTCAGCCCAGAGATCAATCTACCTGGAATTATGGTATAGCTTGTTGGAAAAAACTTGTGCACAAAGAAACTAAGAATTGAGCTTCCATTGGAACCAGCAATTCAACTTATGTGCACCTATCTCCTAGGACCTAAAACCATTATTTAAAAAAGTCATTTATACTGTTATGTGCAATGCAGCACCATTCACAATAACCAAGAGTTGGGAAGGACCCAGATGCCCAAGAGTAGATGAGTGGATAAGGAAATTATGCTATACATGCACACAATGGAATAGTATTTAACTATAAGAAATAATTCAATTTGCTATATGGAGAACTTGTGGGTATAAAGGCTGACTGAAATTAGTGAGAAGGAAAGGGACATATCCAGAATGATCCTCTTAGATATAGATTATAAAGTAGTATAGTAAGCTAGGAAAAAAGAACAAAGACAACAGAACCAAAGAGTTGGTCTACAGAACTGGTTTTACTTAGGTAAGGAAAGATAGCAGAGTCACTTGGATATTGGTGGAGGTAAATAAATGTTCTGGTGGTGCAAGTGGAGTTCAAATGTTGTTGGCATGGAATTATCATTATGATTATTTTTAATTACAGTAGCTTAATAAAAACGTAAAAAAATCCCATGAAAATGTGCTCAGGTGGTTGAAAGCATATTAGATGTTTTCCTAAGTTCTTTGAACTCTTTGTTCTTATGTTTCAGCCTTGATGCACTTCTATAGCTTGTTCTTTACTGCTTTGTCTCTATGCTATTAGCTTTAGGCTGCTCCTCAAGAGAATGGGTTCCATTCCAAGCACCATTTACTTCTGATATTACTCAACTGTCTTACTGCCTTTTCTATGCCTGTGACAAATGTTATTTTGTCCCATGCCATCTTTAGTCTTACAAGTTGTCTCACATCACCCTCAAGTTCACTGGTAAAGTCTTTGCCATCTTGAGAAGAAGATGAGGCTTCAAATCTACTTTTATGGCATATATTACAGCAGGACTAACTTAAATAGATGCCATCTGATGCATCAAAAGTTCTCTAAATGCTAGGGTTCAAATGGCTGAAGTGTATGCTTGCCTGCAGTCCACCCAGATTTGATTATCAGTACCACAGGGTTCCCTGAGCCCTGCTGGAAGGAACCCTTATGCAATAAGTTTGGAGCAGATTTTTGCGTATGTGCGGTATTGCAAATGAACAAAATAAATCTCTCTGAATAGCTAGTTTGCTTTGTAAGAAGATCACCCGATGATTTATTTTTGGATGTCTGAATGTATAATATGTGAAACAGCTTAGCTTAACTCTGTGAGTTCCATTTTTTACCTGTAAATGTGAGTACAGCATTCCCTATCCTATTGAGTTTGAGTGAACACTGTTATGAGAAAATATGTACAATGATAAGCTGGATATCTGTCACATGTTGAGAGGCTTTGCAAATTGGTAACTTAATTAGGGTCAAAGATTTAAAAAAAGAATAAAACTTTACTCAGAAGTCAAACAAAGCTCGAGGAAAGGAATAGAAGTTCATCATCATTCCCTCTACTCTGGTATATTTTTGCAAGAGGCCCAGATTCTGTGAGATCCTCACACAATCTGGTAGAACTTCAAACATCCCTAGGCTAATCTCAGTGTATCCTTGCTTGGAGAATTCCTAACCTCTGCCTCAATGTCCTCCAGCCATAATTGAAAACTTATCTTCCAGTCTCTGACTGATTTTTTTTTTGTGGTTTTTGGGTCACACCCCGCAGCGCTCAGGGGTTACTCCTGGCTCCATGCTCAGAAATTGCCCCTGGCAGGCACGGGGGACCATATGGGGCACCGGGATTCCAACCGATGACCTTTTGCATGAAAGGCAAACGCCTTACCTCCATGCTATCTCCCGGGCCCCTGATTTTATCCTTTCTCAACCCTTGTAGATTCCATTAGATCCCATCTCTATTAGATATCTATCTCTATTATCCTATCTCTTTGTTACTCTGATTTCACACCCATTCTCATTTATATTACCACTCTCTTTGTCCAAGCAGCAAGCAGTTCTCAACTAGATCAAAACAAGAACCCAATATTTAGCATGTTGGATATTTATCAAGTTAATGAGAAAGTGATAGTCAACTTCACACTTCTCGGAACTTCATAACTTGGATCCTTTAACCCAACTGGAGGACTATCTGGGAAGACACATTGAACATAGATCACACTACTTTGCCTCTGTTCATACTGGTTTTTATGGAGGTAATTGATTACTATCTCCCTTATGATTAGTGATGTGGAGCATTTTTTCATTTTTTCATTTTTGTTTGTTTGTTTTTTCGGGCCACACCCGTTTGATGCTCAGGGGTTACTCCTGGCTAAGCGCTCAGAAATTGCCCCTGGCTTGGGGGTACCATATGGGACTCTGGGGATCTAACCACAGTTCTTCCTTGGCTAGTGCTTGCAATGCAGACACCTTACCTCTAGCGCCACCTCGCCGGCCCCTTTTTCTTTTGGCCATCTGTATTTCTTCTTTGAAGAAATGCCTGCTCATTTCTTCTTCCCATTTTTGATGGGGTTAGAAGTTTTCTTGTAAAGTTCCATCAGTGCATTGTATAAGTTAGCTATTAACCCCTTATCTGATGAATATTGGGTGAACAGATTCTACCATTCTGTGGGTATGTTTAGCCTTTGTATTCTAGTCATTTGAAGTGCAAATGCCTCTGAGTTCAATGTACTCCATTTGTTTATCTTTACTTCCACTTGTTTGGAAACTTGTGTTTCATCCCTGATGATGCCTTTAACTTCAATGTCATGAAGTATACTACCTACATTTTACTCTACGTACCTTATAGTTTCAGGTCTGATTTCAGTCTTAATCCATTTTGATTTGACGTTTGTGCATGGTGTTATGGCAAAATCTAAGTATATTTTTATATATAGTTGACCAGTTTTACCAGCATCACTTTGGGAAGAGGGTTTTCTTATTTCACTTTGTATTTATTGATCTTTATAAAATAATTGGTCATAAAATTGTAGGTCCATCTATGAGTACTCAAGTCAATTCTATTGATTTAAAGGTATGTCCAAATTTGAGGGTATTATTCCAAATACCATGCTGTCTTAATGACTACTGATTTATAGTCTAGCTCAGGGTCTTTAAAGTAAAACCCATGGCCCATATGTGGCCCTTCTGAAGCCATTTATCCTGCCTATGGGTGTTTTTGCTCTGCAATATGTACTCCTTAGTAACTGACTAGTTCCATGCCCACAGTACCCATGTGAGAGTGTGTCACACTAGCTGACTTCCTTCCTCTCTGCCTCTCAACTCCTCCACTCAGTCTTGGCAGGAGTCCTCAAACTATGGCCTGCCAAAAGCAAAGTCATAGTTCCCATTTAAATATTGGTAAGTTGGTTGATTTAATCTTATTTATTCTTCATTTTAAATATTGTATTTGCTCCCATTTTGGTTTTTATGCATTTTTACTTCAAAATAAGATATGTGCAGCACGCATAAAATTTATTCATACTTTCTTCAAACTATAATCCAATACTCCAATAGTATGAGGGTCAGTGAACTGGTCACTCTAAAAAGTTTGAGGACCACCTAGTTAGTTTAAAGTTGAGAGAACTGATTTCTCCCATCCTTTTTTCCCAAGAATTAATTTAGCTATTCCTGGACATTTATTTCTATATATCAATGTCAGGAGTATATGATCTACTACTTTGTAAAACATCATGGATATTTTCATAGGGATTGCTTAAAATATGTACAGTGCTTTGGGAATTAATGATATTTAGTGATGTTTTACTCCCTTTCTGTGTGCTGGGTATATATTTTATTTCATTGTGTCACCTTTTATTTCTTGAAGCAGTGTCTTGTAGTTTTCTTTATAGAGCTCTTTCACCTTTTAGTCAGGTTGATTTTAAGTTACTTGATTTTCTAGGCACAAATGTAGGTTGGGATTGTTTTTTTAAATAAGTTTTTATTCTCTTTCTTTGTGTATAGGAAAGCCATGGATTTTTGTGTATTAACTTTGAAATGTATCACTTTGCTATACAAGGCATAAGCTTTTTAGTGAAGTCTTTAGGAATTTCTAGATATAGTATCATTTCAAATGCAAATAGCTAGATGTTCACATATTATTTTTCTATATAGATGGACTTGATATAGTTTTTTTTTACCTATTTGCTATAGAAAGTATTTACATTACCATATGAAATAGACGTGGTGAGAGAGGGGCAAACATGACTTGTGCCAGATCTTAGTGTAAAGGCTTTTTGATTTTCCCCATTGAGTATCATGTTTTCAATGAGTTTGTGATAAATGGCTTTGACAATATTGAAGAAAATTCCTTCAACTCCCATCTTGTTGAATCTTTCTATCATTAATAGTTGTGGGACCTTGTTTAATGCCTCCTACATCTATTGATATAATCATATGCTTGTTTTTCTCTTTCATTGATATTGTATATTATATTGACTTATGTGCATATGTTAAACCATCCTTGCATCCCTAGAATGAATTCTACTTGGTTATGTATATATGCTTCTTGATGAGTTTTGGGGTTCTATTTGCTAATATTTTGTAGCAGTTCATTGCATCTGTGTTCATCGAGGTATGGACTTAGAATTCTCTTTTGTGGTGTCTTTGTCTACTTTTCATATCAAGGTATTGTTATCACCATAGAAACTATTTGGAAGTGTTTCTGTTTTTTCAGTTTCTTGGAAGATCTTGAAAATGATTGGCAGTACATCCTCTTTGAAGGTTTGATATAATTAAATAATGACTCTATCTGGAACTGGATTTTGTTTTGAGGAAGCCAAATATTAACATTAACATTTCAATTTCCTCAATAGTTATAGGTCTGTTCAGACATTCCAGATCATCTTAATCTCACCTTAGGTGGTTGTATGAGTCCAAAATTTATCCATTTTTCAAGGTACTCTTGTGGCATAAAGTTTCTCGAAATAATCTCTGATTATCCTTTGAATTTAAGTAGTATCTGGAGTGTCATCCCCCTCTTTATTTCTGTTTCTGCTTATTAAATTTCTCACTCTTTCTGGGGACAGAGTGATAAAACAGCGGGAGGGTGTTTACCTTGCATGCAGATGACCTGGGACAGACCCAGATTTGATCCCTGGCATCCCATATGGTCCCCAGAGCCTGCCAGGTGTGATTTCTGAGATCAGAGCTAGGAGTAACCCCTGAGCGCCGTCGCCGGGTGTGACCACAGTAAAAAGAAAAATTCTCTCCTTTTCTTTGTGAGTCTTCTAATGATTTATCAATTTAGTTTATTTTTTTTCAAAGAATGAACTCTTGCTTTTTATTTTGATTTTTGGATTGCTTTTGAGCGTTTGTTTCATTAATTTCTGCTCTAAGTATTTTTTCTTATGTCAGCCTAATCTCTTTGCTGCCTTTTTTAAGATTCTCAAGCTGTTTCATTACATTGTTTATGTAGGATTTAGCTTGCTTTCTATTGAATGCTTGTAAAGCAATACATTTTTCTCTTAATATCACGTTGCTGTGTCTCACAGATTCTGAGAGCACTTTGTTTCCAGAAATCTTTTGATTTCTTCTTGATTTTTTTTTTTTTTTGGTTTTTGGGTCACACCCGGCATCACTCAGGTGTTACTCATAGCTCTATGCTCAGAAATCGGTCCTGGCAGACTCAGGGGACCATATGGGATGCCAGGATTCGAAACACTGTCCTTCTGCATGCAAGGCAAATGTCCTACCTCCATGCTATCTCTCCGGCCCCATCTTCATTTTTTTATCTGACCTACTGGGTTTTAGTATTTTATTTGTAAAATTATAGGCACCTGTAATATTACATTTTTACTTTTATCCATTTTTTCTGAGCTAGTTAGCACAATTACCCTAAGTTATGTCAACCCTTATACTCAGGTGATTTATGCTAAATTATGGCTAATTAAAGTAGCAGGAAAAGCAGCACATCATTAGAAACTTGGCAGGCTAGTAAGTTCCAAGAGGCTGATCAATGGGGCCTGGGAGATAGCATGGAGGTAAGGCATTTTCCTTTCATGCAAAAGGTCATCGGTTCGAATCCCGGTGCCCCATATGGTCCCCTGTGCCTGCCAGGAGCAATTTCTGAGCATGGAGCCAGGAGTAACCCCTGAGCACTGCCGGGTGTGACCCAAAAACCAAAAAAAAAAAAAAAAAGAGGCTGATCAACGAACTCCCTGGACAAAATGCATTTTTGCCATGACTTAATCCTCTTTCTTGTGTGATATCTTTGCTGCTGACCCATCCATTCCAGTATTATTATGAATATGAGTATGGTGAATAATTTGAAATACATGCCCCAGACAGCAGTGTATACGAAGTGATATATTAAGTGATTAAACATTGCTTTGAAGAGACCAGTGACTCCAAAGACTAGTGTCTTTATGTGGGAACAAAAATCGAGACTTCAAAACAGGGAGTGAGGTAAAATTTTCTCTGGGTTGCTTAGTAAACAAGGAAACTGGTATCACCATGACAGTCTTCTTTAATGAAATGAATGTGCTATACTCTCTACCAGAGTGTTGTCACATATGATCCTCTTTCTGACTTGCTTCATGTTGCTAACCCATCTCTTCCATTTCTTCCTTTAGAATCAATATATCCATGTTATCTTTTAGCCTGATTGACCTATCAAGGTGCTTGTATTGAAGTTCCCACTATTATCGCATTGCTATTGATGTCTTTCTTCAAATATATTGGCAATTGTTGTTAAGTATTTAGCTGGTCCCTCATTGAGTGCATATATGTTTAGTAGTGTGATTTCTTCCTGATGTACACATCCCTTGATTATTAATAATGCCCATCTCTTTCTCTAATAACATTTTTAAACCTGATGTCTGTGTCATCTCATATTAGTGAAGACTGGTCAGACATCTTAAGGGAGGTTTTTGCTTTAATAACTGGGGCCCAGGAGATAGCATGGAGGTAAGGTTTTTACCTTTCATGCAAAAGGTCATCGGTTCGAATC
>PVKC010019308.1:0-19190 GCA_004027635.1 Crocidura indochinensis
CAATTATTATCCAAATATTTTTAGTGATCATCTCATGAGGTCTGTCCTGAGGAATTATCCTAAGGTGACTTCCAGTCTTCCATGTCCTGTCCTTCATAATTCCCCATCTGTTTCCTGTATTTTTTTCTATCTGAACAAAGACATTTATAAATTATACTGATCGATTATGATATTATTTATGCTTTATAACATGATTCCCAACTGGAATGTAAACTTCTAAAGAACATTTTTTCTATTTTGCTTAGCTGTGTATATTGTAAGAACATAGCAACATCTGGTACGTGGTAGAGAATAAATGTTGAATAAGTGCATCATAATTTATACTGATAATATAATAAAGCAAATGAAAAAGGGCCTATGAAATATTAAATGAAATCTCAAATTCATCCAGAGAATTCCCATCTATAAGGTTATCTTAAAAAGTGCCATTTGGCACTATATATGCATGCAGTCATACACGTGTCCAACTTATGAGGACCTTAATATGTATTTAAATCAATCTAAAACTTTTGTGGAAAAATGCAAAAGGAGGTTGCTTTAACATAATTTTTTTCTAAGTTGTCTTAAATCTGTTTGTCTTTCCAAACATTCATTCATTCTAACATCTGCCATTATTTAGTCTTCCTCTCAGATCTTTTTTAGCCATCTTTTGAGTCTTGAACTTCAGACAACTCCTCTAAATATCCAACCCCAAATTTTCTGTATATACATATATACACACATGCATATATTCCTTTTTTCTTTTCTTTCTTTTTTCCTTTCTTTTCTTTTTTCTTTATTATTATTTTTTTTTTTTGGCTACACCTGGTGACACACAGGGCTATGCACTCAGAAATCACCCCTGGCTTGTGGGACCATATGAAACACCAGGGGATCGAACTGCAGTTCATCCTAGGTTAGTGCATGCAAGGCAAATGTCCTACCACTTGCATTACCACTCCCACCCCTATGCCTTTTTTTTCTTATCAAGCGTGACAAAACAAAAAGTTTAATACTTCTCATCATTGGAATCTACAAAGTAGAAACAATAGTTTGCCTTGTTTTATGAGAACATATCATTTTCTCCACAAAGTCATCAGAATTAGAAGGTACTACTTAGATTTTTTTGCTTTGTTTTGCTTTGTTTTGTTTTGTAGCATTCAGGGGTAACTCCTGGGTCTATGCTTAGAAATCGGTCCTGACAGGCTCGGGGCACCATATGGGGTGCCCGGATTTGAACTATCATCCTTCTACACGCAAGGCAAACACCCTACCCCATGCTATCTCTCCTGCCCCTTAGATTTATTTTTAAAGAAAGCAGATTGTCTGTAGAATTATATTGTGAAATAAAAAATTTTCAGTTTCTCTGAAGGTAACTGGATCAATATTTTTATCTTTGTATCCAAACAAGAAATTTAAATCAATATGATATAAGAACATGTTGCATGAAATCTAACTGAATAAAAGGAATGGGTTGTATTCAAAGTCCTAAAAAATAAATAAATTAAAAGAGAGCAAATCAAAATAAGTAAAAGAAAGCAAGAAGCAAAAACTGGGGGAGGAACAATAGCACAGAGATCAGGCGTTTGCCTTGCACATGGGGTCCCAGAACTGATCCAGGTTTGATCCTTGACATACCATATGCTCCCTGTGCCTGCCAGGAGCTATTTGAGCGCAGAGTCAGGAGTAAACCCTGAATGTTGCCAGATATAGTCCCCCCAAAAACAAACAATAATGAAACAGAACTACGGAAACATAAAAAATGAATTAAATAATAAAATCACAGAGATAATGAACAAAAGCATAATAGTAAATTAAAATTAGGAACGAATTTAGCATAAATTCATGAATGAAAACTCAAAGGGAAAAAAACTAACTGTCCTACTGCTCATTGTGGGATAAAAAAAAGCAAAATATTACATTTTTTTGTCCTAACAATGTTTATTACTTCTGACAAACTCCCAAGCCTACAGATTCCCTAATATTTCAGTGTACGTGCAGGTGTTTAGGTCATCAGGAGGGTTGCCCATGCCCACAGCGAATCTTGCTGATTTCCTGAATTCCTGGCGACTTGACTAAAGAAGCACTTGGAGCAAAAGGAATAACTGTTAGATTACTTTGGAAGCATTCTGTGCATGCAAGCAGGCCATTCCTCATCTATTTCCAAAATCTTAGTGTATCAAAATGCAATGTTCATATGTGGCTGTTGAAAAGATTTGAACTATACATGTGTGGCTAAATGCAATTGCTTTTAACTGATTAATTAAGTAATTAATTACTGATTAACTGCAAATGCATACCCTATCATTCTCCAATGTAACCTATCTTATTCAAGACACTGGCAGTAAGGCTATCCAGAACAAAGCAATAAAGGTCTCCATTTACTATTATTTCATTTTTTATACTTTTATACATGGGGTTCATATAAAATATATGAGTTTTAATTACTTTTATTTTTTTCTATAATTTCCTGTATGCTGATATAGTTTCTCTAAGAAAGAGTTCATTGTAATAGGCTGTGACTTAAGTGGTATATCTTATCACTTTCATGATTCAAATCCTGGATTTAATACCCAGCACTATGTGCCCTCTGATAAGTAGCTGTGGCCCTGAATCTGCCATCCATCCTTTCCACTCTCAGGTACCCAGGCAATAGCAAATATCCAACAACAATAATAAAAGTAGTATATAACATATATTGTTTCTGATTTATTTCTCTCTGCATTTATTCTTAGTTAAGAAGATCTTTATTTTCATTAGGATCTATTAAATATTGAGCCATCTGCTAAAGTTTTTTTATTTCCTTCTTATCTCCTTTCTATATTCATTTTCTCCAAAGTGTTAAAATAATGTAAATAAAATCAATATTAAGAGGTAATTTTTTCTGGTATCAAGTAATGTAAAACTAAAAGACATTGTTTCCCTGAAGCTTGCATATCAATAGAAATAATTGTACAATTAATTGCATGAAACCATACCTTATTATCAAACAAATTATGTCCGTAGTAGTGTTCTATGAAATTAAGTAACATGAAAGAGGAGAGAAGAACTGTTTCATGAGTTAATTCACTAATAAATTGATATGTAGTATGTTATGAGAGCTATAGGATACTTGGAAAATACTAAAGAAAATAAGGAGAATCACCAAAAAAAAAAAGTTAACATTATTAGTTGATTGGTCTATTTTCCCCTTTCTTATTGTGACTCAGGATTGTGAGCTTTCCTCTTTCCCTACTATTTTTTCTTTTCTTTTGGTTTTTGGGTCACACCTGTTGACGCTCAGGGGTTACTCCTGGCCATGTGCTCAGAAATAGCTCCTGACTTTGGAGGACCATATGGAATGCCAGGGGATCAAACCGTGGTCCGTCCTGGGTCAATCATCACTCCAGCCCCCATAATTATTTTTTTAGAAAAACATTATTGATAGTAAATAAAAAAATTAGAGAATTTTAGGTTAGGGAAAAATTAATTTGAATGACATGAGAACTAAATAAGGTAGGAGAGACAATATAGGAAATTGATTTTTATGTAAAAATCTTTAGTTTTTGGCAGACCTAGCAACCAGGATATCATCTTTCCTTTTGAAACTGCTAACTGGGATAGCTCTGCAGGGGGTTTGGAGGACTAGCCAACAAGCCCCCTGTACTAAATCCTATGCCAGGGATATGGGATCCCCAGGTCAGGCCTTCACAGCAAGGCTGGGCAGCAGGGTCCCTGAGGGTGGGGGAGGGGCCAATAAGCTCCTTCCAAGTGCATAAACTGTGCTGTGCAGTTTCCCTTATTGCACTGGGGTCCTTTCTCATCAGTCCTCATTTCCCAAGATGTGCTGGTGTGCATAATATAATAATGTTTATGCTTTTAGATTGTTCCTAGGAAAGGAAATGGAAATGCCCAAGACCCACATGATAATACTCCATGTGCTTAACTCCTCACAAAGCAGAAAATTCTCCCCACCGAAGCCAAATGTCAACCAGCTCCCAAAGTGAAAAGATAGATTCTTTATATGATAAGAAATGGTCACTCAGCTGCTATTGATTCGCTCTCGGTGACCCTTCTTCCTTCACCTCACTCTACCAGGGACTTTTGCTTCCTACCAGATCCTGCTTGAGGATACTCCCTGATATGTGACTGCTGGGAACCATCTTCCCTAGACTTCAAAAAACCAACTCAGAGGTTGAAGCTAGATTCTGGATCTTACCTCTTCCCTGCCTATTTCAAAAGACTTAAAAAGGACATAAGAATCTCCTCTGAATATCTCTTTAGTTACATTCCTTTAATAAGCATAATCGTGACTGAATATCTTCTCATGTAGAGGCAATTTCTCCCATCCTCGGGAGCTGTTTAGTATAGAATTCTAGTAGACAAGTTTAGTCTTTGTCTAGAGGCCATGTAAGAAAAAGGTTATGGGGATTGTTGGTCTTGATAACATCGACCTCCATATGCACCAGTAATACCTTTTGCCATTCTTCCTTTTCTGCATGGGCACATTAAAATGGGAAAAGATTACATATGTGAATAAGTTCTTATCTAATAGAAATGGGAACACAACATTTTAAACTGCAGTGTGACCTTACACCCTGAACACTTGGCCTAGACTTCAGCTGAGCGGATATTGACCATTCATTCCTGAACCTTGGACACCAGCTGTGGAAACAAACATGGTTTCCTATATCATCACCAGGAATAAGAACTTTTAACAAGGAAGGCTCCACTACCACCATGACTTATAAGTGTCATAAGTAACATCTTATGACACCAGGACAACCTAGGAATGGCAACAGTCTGCTTTTAGGGCATTCATTGTCTTCAGTGCTATTTAATGGTGAGATGAAACCAGAAGACATTATATACCACGCAGACTTCAACATAGGACCTGTACAGAAACCAGGATCTATAACTACAGAAATCTGACAGCAACAACTGTGATGGTGATGAACTGTTACTGGAACCACAGAGAATGTAAGGAGTCGGACAACCTAGTAGGCCTGGAGCCTGGAGTTGTCTTATGCCAAAATACTTTGGGGGTGAGGTCTTGCTGTTTTAAAAAAAAATGGACCGGAGAGATAGCATGGAGGTAAGGCATTTGCCTTTCAAGCAGAAGGACAGTAGTTTGAATTCTGGCATCCCATATGGTCCCCCGAGCCTGCCAGGAGCGATTTCTGAGCCATAGAGCCAGGAGTAACCCCTGAATGCTGCCAGGTGTGACACAAAAACAAAAAACAAACAAACAAACAAACAAAAAAAGAGCATCCTAAAGCTTCTGCTATTGTATTAATGACTTTATTGGTGATAAAATAATTGTCATTGAATATAATTAATGAAGTCTCCTTTTCTTTTTCCAATTCTCTTTATTTTTTATTTCTTTTTTTTGATCTATTTTCTTTGTATCTTTTGAGAACTTTGCTTTATCTCATCCTGAGACAAATGCATTATGATCAGTTATGTCAACTATGATATTTTTCTTTAATAATTTTTTTAAATAAAAATTTTTTATTTTTCATTTTTAGAATATTTTAAATATTTATTTCTAATTTATTATAATCTTGTTTTTGGGTACTTACAAAGTAAGTATCAACAAAGTCAGCAATAAAGAAACAGTCATTCTCTTTGAAGGTGAAAATATAAAACAGATATCCATGGGCGATTCTCAGACAATGATAATCAACGAGGAGCAACACTGAATAACAGGATGCTTTCCTTTCTGAGGATTTTTTGTTGTTGTTGTTGTTGTAAAATACATTTCTTACTGTATAAAGAAAAACTAAGTGGAAGAGAGATTGAGACAATGGTCAAGACCAGATATCAGTTAGTATTAGTGAAGATAAGAAGAAAGGAATAGATTTAAGAGAATGACATCAAGTAAAAATTGACAAGACTCCATGAAAAATTTAATTGGAAGACTAGTTTATAATAGGAGCATCAAGAGAGTTTTCTTCAATGCAGAATTGATCAACCCAGTTTTATGTTTCAGATAAGGAATGCTGGAGGAAGTAACCTTGGTTAGTTGTAATTTTTTTTTTCCAGCTGGTACTAATCAGGAAAACCTTGAATGAATTTCATAGTAATTCACCATGACTTATGACATGGTACGACATGAGTTATTGTACATGTATATTTTTCTTTCATCTTTCTTTACATTCATTGACAGTTTGCAAGTAATTTTGTATTTTAAAAAATGGTTTTGATTAAGTTAGAGTTAGTAATAAATTAACATGATAGAAGAACAAAGTTGGAAAACTGATGTTATCTGACTTCAAATCTTCCTATAAAACTCAGTAATCAAGGCAGTGTGGTATTGGCAACAGAATAGACAAATATATCCATGAAGGATCTAGAAATAGATCCCCATAAATACAGATAAGTGATCTTTGTCAAGGAATCAAAGGCAACATAATGGAACAATGATATTCTCTTCCACTAGCAGTGATGTAACAACTGAATATTCACATACAAAAAAATCATAAAATGTAGATAGAGATATTTTGCAACACATTATTTAATATATGCCACACTATCTAATACAGAAATAAAACTATAATCATCTTCTAGTTTTACATAAAAAACCTAGAAGACCTAAATACAGTTATATTGTGTGAGTTAGTAACATTGATGATATAATCCACAAAGTTAAAAATTAAGACAACACTAAAACTAAAAATCGACAATAAAGCTTATTGTTATTAAAATTATTATTAAAACTAATTTTAAAGTAAAAAGAAATTTCAAAACACTCAGAAAATATTTGCAAAATAATCATCTGAAGGATTACTATAGATTAAAGATTGAAAGGGTACTTAAAGTGCAACTACTAGAAACAAATGGTGTTAAAAATTGATCAAAATAAAAAGAACTAAAAGCTAAAAAACAAACAAAAATAGGGGACAATCTAAATGTCTATAATACAGCCAGACTAAAATGAAATGTTCTACACTTTTATAATTGACTTATATATAAATTCTATAATTCTACAATAAAAATTATCAAAATATTTAAGAGACATTTAATCAAATAGTATATGAAAATTAAACATGTAATTCATAAAATGCAAATTGAATACAACTATCTACCACTGCATGTTTATTAAATTACTTATAATTTGGAATACTAGAAACACTTGGTGTAAGAAAACTATAGTGAAGCCAGATACTCATGCACTTTAGGTGAAGATGCAAAATGGTGCTGCTACTTTAGAAGACAGTTTAGCATTTTGTCCAGATCTAAACATAATTTTCATACATGGTTATTAGTTACTTGCTATTAACCTTCCTAAAGTTCAAAACTACATCAACACAAAGCTACTTTTTTCCATAGGACTTTCTTGTCAAAATTTGGAGAAATAAGTATATCCTGAAGTAAGGAACACATCAACTTTGGAAAAATCCAACTATTATTTAGTAATAAAAATACAATCTCTAAAGCCATAGGAACTCAAACAAAAACCATCTCATATGCACTTTTCTAAGTGAAAGAACCCAACCTGAAAAGTATCCATGTTGTTTGATTCCAAATATCTGCTATCTTGCAAAAGGCAAAGCTCTGAAGACAAGAAAAAGATCCTAAGATTATTAGAGCAAGATGACAGTCTACTTAGATGTAGCTGAAGAAAAGAGGCAGGATCACAGAAGATAGGTGAGGGTACAAGAATATTCTGTGGAATAGTAGATATATGCCACACATTTAATATGTATAGATTACCAAAAACAAATCTTTATATAAACTTTTTATGATTAAGATATAGTAACATAGGTGCATATTTCTTTGCTTTAAAATTTTTTATGTTATAATCTATGATGATCAGTTAAAGCCTTGAAAGATAGTAGGAGAAAAGTGTCAGTGTAAGTCATTTGGATTTTCTAATTGACTTTATAAGGATAACAAATAGAATTTATTAACTATTTCTAATAAGTCACTTTGTAATTTGAACAATTTATAACAAACTACCATTTGTACAAGGATACCATTTGTTACAAGGATACACTTCTGCAATAAATAAGATATAGAGGAGCTACAATTCCAGATGTTTGTATGTCAGAAAAATAACTTCACAAGTAGGATCATACAAAATAAGATTTGCAGGTGTTAGAAGAAAAAAATTATTAGTTATACTGAGTTTATGAGATTTATATCTCATAGGGGAAGGGGTAGTTATAATTACAGCTTTCAAAGTTTATACTCTTTATTTCTTTTTTTAAAAAGACTTATATTTTGTTGGAACAAATAATAAACATCTTTTGCATGTACAGGACCTTTAAAAATAGTTTATTTTAAAACAACTGATATCATTTTAGGGACATGAGAAAATAACACCAAACTAATATTTGGCCAAGTTTCAAAATATATGTTAGTTGTAGGAAGGATATATTTGTGACTGGAACAACATTGTACAAGGTCATTTGTCTCAGACAATTCTTATTACTTAAGTTGATTGTATTCATTCACTCTGTTGATGATTTTCTTGTCTTTTACAACAAGGTGCTGTATAGTATCTTTAATCCCTAACTTGCTTGGAGGAATAATTTGCTTATTTAAGAAATCAATAATGCCTGAAGAATCTCAGCACTGCATATTCTATTTCACAGGATCACACTGGTTTCTAGAGGTGAATAAAAAAGTTTAAAATTTAAATATTAAAGTGGATTTAGATAGATTTAACAATATAAAGCTTTAAATCACAACATTCTTCCAACAGGGAGCACATTTTTCATATGTCTTTACTTCTAAGCACTTCTTTTATTGAAAAAAATTCTTTAATCTTCCTCTTCTCTATGATGTTTTCAATCAGATACATATTTTGGTTCATAAAACAGATGAGTACATGTCACCTAAAATTTGAATTTGGGGTTGTATTTATGCTCCTGATGGATTAAAAGATCCATTTAAAAAATAACAGATGCATCAATTCTATTGATATCTAAGGAAACTCTTAGTTGATTTCTTTCTTCATGAAATAGTTAATATGAACTTCAGTTTCAGTTAACCCATCAGCCCACAAAATGTTACTTTAATTTTCAAAGAATTCATATAATGGGATTGCAGTGGGTAAGGTGTTTTCCTTGTATGAGACCAGCCTCATTCAGTTTCCATCAACAGATACAGTGCATTGAACACTGCCAGTAATGACCCCTAAATGCAGAACCAAAAGTAAGCTCTAGGCACAGTCACATGTGACCTTCCACTAAAAGAAAAAAATTAATTCTAATTCTAATATACACATTGTACATATATGCATACAGTTGACTCATTTTTACTTCAGTGAACCATATTTAAATAATAGTCAACATTTCTTATTGAGCTTTATTATTATTCAAAAAGGTAAAGAAAAGTAACTGAAATCACATGCTGGTTATTTAAATAATGAACAATATATAAGCAATTTGGGTATCATAGTATGTTTCTAAAATTTAATAACTAAATTCCATGCCTTTATCATATATCAAAGGGAACTACCACCTATAGTATGGTGCCTGCCCCCCAAATCAACTTTTAGCTCTACTATATGAAAATGATTTAGTGTATATTATTAACAAGAATAAACTGCTCAGTTTCACTTTTTAATCCCCCAGCTTGATATGCATTTGATGTTTTTCAATGTGCTCCAACAATAAAGTCTTTAAATGATGTCATTTGCTTATAAATCCAACAAGAGAAGCTAAAAGTTGACTCTCAGCATTTTCTTTGCCTTCTTCATTTTGTGGTTGATTCTGACCTACATAAATTCCCTGAAATGAGTCAGGTTACTTCCAAATAGCTTAGCATTCCAAGCACTTCATATAGCCTGCACAATACTTGTTCTTTGCTTAATTCTACTGCCAATGTACTTTCCTATAAAAACGAGCCATGATTTTTTTTGCCAGTAATAATATATGTGCTACAAAGGTAATATTGCAAATTTAATCAGTTCCCATAAAGAAACCGAACTATTTAATCTTGCCTAGTAGTATGTCTCTAAAGAAATATCTTTACGGAAATTGCGTGGAGAGGGTCTTTTTAAGGACTAATTGTATGTGCAGAGTCACACATCATAGCCAGCAAAAGAATGAAGCAGTTTTCAGTTTCATTCACCTACTTAGTGTGTCTACCCAGGTCAACCATAATGAAAAAATATCTCCCCAGAGCACAACCACAGCTTCATTTTCCTTGTCTTTCTGTAACAGAAACTCCAAGTTGACACAGATGGTAATAATAAGGAGGCAAATCCTGAAAGCTGCCAACTGCGTCATCCTAAACTCTTTCAACACACCTCATCTGAAACGATAACTATAATTCCTGTCCTATGTTGTACTCTGCTGCAGTGCACACATCTTTTAAAAATATTAAGGAAACCATTCAGAGAGCATTATTGGAAAATAAGAGAGGGCAAATATTCTGGTCAAGCAAATAATGAGTTTTAATACTTCCCAGCAGTTACCTAAAATCCCAGCTGAATTTAAGAGTTTAAGAAGTAAATTGGGAGAAAGGACTTGATGTCAGAGAGGGGGATGGGCTTGGGGGAAAACTACTTTGGAATTAATAAATTCATGCAATGGTGTCTCCTACCAAATTATCTGAAACACTTGACCATCTATAAATTCATGGCAGCATTTGTGAAAAGGCCCAATATTGAAAGTGAAAATATTTTAGGGGATATAGGTATGTAGATTATGCAACCAGACTAAAGAACTTTTATAGAAAAAATTTTTGAAGGACTTAAAGTTTAATTAACAGGGCAGGATATGTGGTTCAAAACACTATAGCATATGCTTTATATACGGAAGGACCTAGTTCAAATGATGGCATGGTATGACACCCTCAGTTTGTTTGTTGGGAGTGACCACTTAAGCAATGATCCTGGAATAACCCCTGAACACTAACAAGTGTGTCACCCAAAGAAGACAAACAAACAAAAACTAACACAAATTTAAATTACCAATGACCTCACTAAATTCTTGATTTAGCAAACTTCTTTCTATCCATTACAAATATTTAATTTTGAGCTCTCCATATTAGAAAGATAAAAGATAATTCCTAACAATCACAAACTTACTGTTATAGTTGCAAAGATAATAATAAATTAACAAAACTAAGTATATTTAGACTCTTCCTTTTTTAGATTTTCTTTTTAGTGATTGTGCAAAGCAAGACGAAATAGAGGACAATTCCCTAATAGTTCTTTTTCCCACAGAAAAACATCACTCAGTAAGAATGGATCACAGTATATGTAGTTCAAAGCTAGAATTGGCTCAGTGTTCAGGATACCCATCAAAACTGCCATTTATGAACCTTGTAGAATGAGAATTAGTCAAAGGAGAAAGGTTAAGAATGAAATGATACCCAGACTGGTGAAACATAACATAATAATGGGTTTCTAATATGGAGTTCTCAAAAGGGAAACACCCATGGCATTTGGAGGGTCTTGAAATGAGAAAGCATGAGTTACTGACACAGTCTCTTCAGAAATTGCAAGACACCAGCTGTGCACTGAGATTGATGTAAAAAGAGCTAGTACACAGTCTTTGACACTTTCGAACTTGAAAATTTTGGAGTTGACATTTTTTTTTTTTTTTTGGTTTTTGGGTCACACCCGGCAGTGCTCAGGGGTTACTCCTGGCTCCATGCTCAGAAATTGCTCCTGGCAGGCACAGGGGACCCTATGGGGCACCGGGATTCGAGCAGATGACCTTTTACGTGAAAGGCAAATGCCTTACCTCCATGCTATCTCCCGGGCCCCGGAGTTGACATTATTGAACTTGAAAGATTGCACATAAGAATTTGCAGGAAATATAAGTCTATAGATTTTTTTTTCTTTTGGGACCACATCCTATGATGCTAACAGGTTACTCCTGGTTCTGTGTTCAGAAAGAGCTCCTGGCTTGGGGAACCATATGGGACGCTGGGGGGATTAAATCAAGGTCCATCTGGGCCAGTCGCATGCAAGGCAAACACCCTACTGCTGTGCTATCACTCCGACACAGGACTTTATATAACATTAACTATATGCAGTAAACAGATGAGAATCACCACTGTTATATTGCAAAAGCTCTTTATGAAGTGCAGTTACATTCTGAAAACATCCAAGTAGCTATCAGAATGCCTTAAATCTAAACAAGTTCTTATTTCAATTTTTAAAAATCAAAAAGAAATGAGCTCAATAATTATATGACCAGGTTAGAAAAAATTCCATACCCATTCAGAGCTAAGTTGCACACTATTGTATTCTGCTAATGACAGCTGACAAAGAAAAGAGTTGGTCTCTGAATGTCTGTTGGGTCTCTGGCTGGTATCCTTTGATCTGAGATTCTCCAAATCCTTCCTAATTCCTCTTCTGACTTTTCCCATCTCTGTTCTTTTATGCTGTGACATTTAAGCTTTTTAGACTGCTCAAAATTTATTTCTTTTTCTCTTTCTTCTTTACTCTCCCTTACCATTTTGCATTTGTTTTTGAATTTGTAAGCTGATACAAAATTAGTTTTAAATATATGTGTCAAGCTTTATTTTTCATAAACCTTAGCAATATCTCAAACCAAGCTCAATATTTTATACTTAAAATGAATTATTTTCAACTAATTTATTTAACAAATGTGTCGAGGCTTCTTACAAATCAAATAACATATACTTATTTTATAGCTCAGCATATATACTTTAAATTATAAATATTTAAAATAAAATTTTATTTTTCTCTTGCTCACTCATCTTGGGAATAAACATCACTCTTATTCTAGCTTTTGATTTAATAGGTCTCTTTAGGGTTGAATATTTTTCTGTCTTCTAAAATACCTAGAGCAAGCTCAACACTAACTGGCCAGGTAAGCTATGTAATAAATATCTTTTGTAAATGAATAATCCTCCAGGTGATTCAAAGTTAAGCTTAATGAATATCTTTAGGTAAACACAATTAAGACTGTCAGGGAATATGGTCAAGAAAATATAATTAGATCCAAGATACAATAAAAGAGGTCAAGTACATGGTTTGATTTTTGTTTTTGGATGTTTTGTTAATATTTTTATTATTTTATTATTAATTGGTTTATATAAGCACCATGGTTACAAAAATTGTTCATTGTAATATTTCAGTCATACAATTTCCATGATCCTTTCATCTACTTTAGCTGTGAATCTGGTTGGAATCTGGCACTTTAAATGGTCTTCCAAGTACTCCAAGAGTGGTCCCTACAAGCAGAACCAGGAATAAGCCCTCAGCAAGACCAGGTGTGGACCCTCCAAATAAACAATAACAAAAAGGGGATGAAGAAAAGTATCATCTATTAGCAAGAATAGTATTTGTTATGCAGATTTAAATATGGTGCCTGGTCCATTCAAAATTTATTGTTATTCAGTGCAATCTTCTGAGTTCTGAAAGGAACATAACATAAAAGTGAGAAATTGTCTTTACAAGCATAAATGTTCTTTATAAAATAGCAAGTACTATATCGTCTTTCCCTTTCAAAATAGTAAACTGAAAATAACCCTCTGGCTAAAAGTAATATTTTGGGATTGCTTGTTCTTTCATCTTCAACTCAATGTCTTAAAAGCTGAGAACTTTTTAGATTAAGGTAGAGAAATGAAGATATCTAAACACCAGAAGTGAGAAGTGAGACTTAATGTTGGCTTAAATATATAATAAAATGGCCAGAAATAGAGGACTGTCACATTTTAAGTGAAAAAGTCCTCACTAAACTTTGAACAATAAGAATTCTCTAACATTGTACTGTAATAAAAAGATCTACAATTGCAGTAGGGAGCTGGATTGCACCATATCTAAATGAGAGCAGTGATGAACAAAATAGATTCCAATGACATTGATTTAGTTCAAAGAAAACTCTGTTGGGCTTGTGATAAGTGATTTGTACTCTTAGGTCATAGAGAAAACTTGAATATTGCCACAATTTCCTTTTATCTGAATTAGTTTTAAGCTTGTTATGCTTTGGGATATTTTAATTAATAAGAAATTTTATAATACATTTGGATTGTATTATATTTATATTGTATTCTGTGTAATTATATTATTTAGTTATAATATACTTTTTAAATTAATGAAAATTTTATTATCCTAATTTGTTTGACACAATTGGTCCAAGAATTAAACTTCAGAGTGAGATAAAGGCCAAAAGCATTAAAGGCATGCTCATTATTTAACTCAGAGATTCAAAAACAAAAGGGAAAAGCATAGAAATATAGACATTTTTAAGTAACTTTTAATGTTTTCCTTAAGTGGAGAAAAAATAAATGAAAGAATAAGCTAATCATGAAAGAAGGTATCAACTTAATATTCTATTCTGGATTGAATAATGCATTGAATTCTAGAATACATTGAAATATAAGTGTAGAATAATCTATGTGTTCATTAGTGTATATTTGGAAACCTGTCTACTAATATATGTGTTTATAATCAGACACAGTATAATACTATATAGGCATATATAAATATTTAATTTATAATATTTAATTTATATATAAATAAATCAAATATTTAAAATTATCAAGTCCATTTACAACATGGCTAGAATTCGATTCCATTGTGCGTCATGAAATAAATTAAGTAAAGACAATAGTCTTAAGAGTTTATCCATATGTAGCACAAAAAATTCTTTAGTTCGCTAATTAAGACAAAGGTAAATTTTATGTCCATTAAACCAAATTGTTATTAGCAATGAAATCCATATGTTCATCCAAATTCTCTAATTCACTAAAGAAGACAAAAATAAAATGTTATGTCTATTAAACCAAATTGCATATACCAAAAACGGGAAAGAGAGACTGTGTAAAGTTAGGTAAAAGAGATTGATTACATTAGGAATAAAATTAGAATTCTCTTTGTAAATGTAATGTAGTATATAAAGATGTTGATTTACAATCTACACCTAAAAACCATGTAAGTTTATACATGTTATTTCAGCAATATTTTTTTGGAAGTCACACAGAGGCTAACTCAATTTTCTTTAAAAGACACTTAAATTTGATTTTGGGGGTTTTTTTTGGTGGGTTGTTGGTTTGTTTTTAGATTTGGAGTCACACCCAGAAATGCTCTGAGTTCACTCTTAGCTATGAGCCCAGTGATCATTTCTGGTGGACTTGGAGGATCATATGGGATTCTTGGGATTGAACATGAGTAGCAATTCAAGGCAAGAACCTTACCCTTTGTATATCTATCTAGTGCCTAAAATCATACTTAAATTTTGAATGAAGTACCATTCATTACTTTTCTTTTTTTTTTTTTTTGTTTTTGGGTCACACCCAGCAGTGCTCAGGGGTTACTCCTGGCTCCATGCTCAGAAATTACTCCTGGCAGGCACGGGGGACCATATGGGGCACCGGGATTTGAACCGATGACATTTTGCATGAAAGGCAAATGCCTTACCTCCATGCTATCTCCCGGGCCCCATCATTAGTTTTCTTTTACTGGCTTCCTTTTATATTATTTTACCTCCTCACCTGTCTTAAATACAAAGAAGGCTTCTAACTAAAAAGCTTACACTATATATTGAGAGCATGATTATTCTGTCTCTTCAGCTTCTCACAGAAAAATCCCCTGGGCAAGAAGCTGTAACAAAAACTAATATAAAAGACTCTGGAGAACAGCAAGAAGTTTTCTATATTTTATAAAAATATAATTCTATTAAAAAATCTGTCTTTTTTTAACATGTATATTTACTTTGTCCCTCAAGCAAAAAACTATGTCTTTTAAAATTATTTCCACATGTCTCTGAGACTTGAACTCATTAAGTATTTGAATACTTGGTCTTTTCATTGAGTGAGATATACACCCCATAATTTTGCCCAAAAGTGCCTATTATATAACTGGGAAAAATGAATAGACACTGTGCTCATCCTGAATTTTTTCATTTATGCTTCATTGTTAAATGTTTTAAATATATGCATATAACTGCCTGAGTAGTCTTAAGTTTGGAAAGTGTCATATACTTCATGATGACATACACTGTGCAACCAGAAATTTTATTTTGAACCAAGGAAAAATGTATTTATATTACAGTGTACAGTTTGCTGTAGGCCATTCTAATTCTAGTCCAAACTTCCACAATAATCCCAACTCCGATTGTTTACTTCTATGTTTTTTCCAATTCTCCTTTGTAATCAGCTACTGAAGTTAAAGAAAATGTTGTTGACAACTTTTGCTTTAGGATTTTGATGAGTAGGTATTTATA
Source organism: Crocidura indochinensis (assembly GCA_004027635.1). Lineage (NCBI taxonomy): Eukaryota > Metazoa > Chordata > Mammalia > Eulipotyphla > Soricidae > Crocidura > Crocidura indochinensis. The sequence continues at coordinate 16,119 of PVKC010019308.1, forward strand.
GCCAATTTGAAAAATAGAATAAGTCTAAGAGAAAAAAGTTATAAAAAATAATTGTAAAGGGCAGAAAGTTAGCAAAGCAACAACTGTGCCTTGCACAGTCAGTCATGGTTTGATTCCTTTTACCCAGTTTAATATCCTCGCACTGCCAGGAGTGATCCCTGAGCACAGAACCAGGAATAAACAAAACACATCCAGATGTGGTGAAGAAAACAACAACATAAAAATTGTATGAAAAAAGGACTAAAGAAATCAAACATGTTGCATACATGGCCTTCTGGGGGTAAGGGGTCACACCCGGTGACACTCAGGGATTACTCCTGACTATGCACTCAGAAATCGCTCTTGGCTTGGGGGACCATATAGGACGCTGGGGAATTGTATTGCGGTCTGCCCTAGGCTAAGGAGGGCAAGGCAGATGTCTTACCTCTTGTGCCATCACTCCGGCCCCAATAGCCTTTTTTTATTATTATCACATTCCTACTAGTGGCAGATTTGCAAGGACAAAGGATTGTGTTATGGAGAAACATGATCAAAACTATTGACAAGCCATGTTCTGCTTATGAGCTAAAAGTACATTTGCACACATTAATGTTTGTATTTATAGGCATAATATATTAGTACATACTTATTGAGCATATATATTACAAATCCACTTGTGTTTCCAGCTCTAAAATGGTTAATGACTTTGTCATTAAAACTTCACCTCCAAAATGTGCTTTCAGGAACAGAGAGACAGAGACAGTGCTGGAGCATCTCTTGCATATGTCCTGGTGGCCACGCCAGTCTTTAGAAAGATCACAGTGAGCTTACTTCCAAGCAAGAGTGTCAGATCCACAAATTATTTACTTGAATTATTTGCTGTTTGTTTAAAGTCCCTTTGATGTTGGATGACCGCATATTAATTTGGAATCACATGAGAAGAGTGATTTGCTTCACTACCTAGAATCAGTCCATTTTAATTAGAAGCCAAAAAAATTCTGTGTCAACTCCAAGAGAAGGACACATAGTTCTGCTATGGCAGAAGAAGCTGGAAGACAGGGTGGAAAGGCAATATGAACTAACTTTTGGCTCTCTTTCTTAGGAAAAAGAACTACAGCCTTTGCTTCACTTTAGTGAACCTACAGCACACCCTTTCCTCATTATTTATTTATTTATTTATTTATTTACTTATTTATTTATTTTTGCTTGCTGCTTTTTTTTCTCTTCAGAATTTCTTCCACCTCTGCTTTGTTTCCCAGGGCTAAGTGAAGAACCTCACATTTTTCCACAGGATGATCTTGGTTATGCTTCACTTATGCTTTTGAGTTAAGGATATGGATTAGACAAAATCTCTTAACAAAACTATGGGGTACAAATGTCTCTTGCACCAATTCTTTGTACCTCTAATAAAGATGTATATAACTTACAAATTATTTTCACAAACCCAGTACTTTGAATTTTCTTATCACTCCTATACTCTAAGCCTATTAAGAATTAGACATAACAGTGATTATATTGGTTCATTAGCCTGTTGCTGATACAATTTAGAAAAGATCAAACAAATTAGAATCAGGATTTCAAAATGGTAAATACATCTTTTCAAATTGTATATATTTATACAACAAACATTTATTTTTCTATTTTTCTTCTTTTTCTTACTTTTTTTATTTTTTGGCTTTTTGGGTCACACCTGTTGACGCTCAGGGGGGGTTACTCCTGACTATGTGCTCAGAAATCTTTCCTGGCTTGCGGGATCATATGAGAGAGATGCCGGGGTATGGAACCGCTGTCCAACCTAGTTAGCCATTGCAAGGCAATACCCTACCACTTGTGCCACTGCTCTAGCCCCACAGGTATTTATTTTTGAATGACAATTATAAAGAAGCTCATTTTGCTTTTACTATTTTCAGCTTTGTTTAGTGTTTTCCTCCCACTTCATTATGAGTTAAGCATAAGTAAGTATTCAAGTCTTTTTTTTTTTCTTGTAAAAGAATCCTATTTTTCCTGAACAGTAGCTGTGGGTGAAAAGCATGAATCCTGGTTCGAAAATTAGTAAGTTTATACATACTAAGTGTATACATACATACCTATTTATAAATACTGTAAAATATAAAAGAGAAGATTGCTCTATACATTTCCAGTTGGTATAATCATTCTCATTTTTACACTTATAGAATTAATTTGAAGTATTGTCTTATGTTCAAAGACTTGGCAATGGTGCCAGGAGAAGTTGCTTTGTAATTTTTCCTCACTATTCAGTGGTCCTCAAACTACGACCCGCAGGCCACATATTGTATTTGTTCCCATTTTGTTTCTTCACATCAAAATAAGATGTATGCAGTGTGTACAGGAATTTGTTCGTAATTTTTGTTTTTACTATAGTCTGGTCCTCCAATGGTCTGAGGGACAGTGAACTGGGACCCTGTTTAAAAAGTTTGAGGACCCCTTCAGGTAAACCAGTCTCAACTTCCAGTTACACCCTAAATTTTAACTAGAGAAAAGAAGCTTTGTCCCAAGCCTCTGGGGAGGATGCTCAGGAACTCTGTTGGCATTCCTTCTGCTCAGATCAGCCAAAGAATGCATTTGATCTGTGTTGCTCTTTATCGGGTATTCTCTGGTCCTGTTCCTTTTACAACAAAATCTCTAACTGGGCATAACAGAGAATCTTACATGGAGACCCATTTTATTGTCCCTGAAAGTGGTAAATATTTTTTTTATTATGCCTTGTCTTACTCTGTCATTAAAGAAAGTGAACAGTTCTTTTTCCCCCTCCAGATTTAAATTTGTTTTGTTGTTGTGTATGTTTGTTTTGGGGCTACTCCTGGCTCTGCACCCAGAAATCACTTCTGGCATGCTCAGGGGACTAGATTAAAGTTTTGTTTTTTAGAAGCAGAATGGACTTTTATATTCATGGTTGCAGGTAAAGATAACGTTCTGCAAGTTCAAAACAATGAGAAGAACTTTGAAAACGCCATTCTCCACCACAGGGTTCTCTAGATTTACAGAACGCTACTACTCAATAGCCAACTAAAGGCCGTGTGTGTGTGTGTGTGTGTGTGTGTGTGTGTGTGTGTGTGTGTGTGTGTGTGTGTG
>PVKC010019309.1:0-19175 GCA_004027635.1 Crocidura indochinensis
GGTTTTTGGGTCACACCCGGCAGTGCTCAGGGGTTACTCCTGACTCCATGCCCAGAAATAGCTCCTGGCAGGCAGGGGGGACCATATGGGGCACCGGGATTTAAACCGATGACCTTTTGCATGAAAGGCAAGCGCCTTACCTCCATGCTATCTCCCGGGCCCCAGGAGTGATTTCTGAGCACAGAGCAGGAGTAACCCTGAGTACCTCAGATGAGGCCCCTCAGAGAAACCAAACAAAAATTTTTTATACAAAATACCCAGTGTCAGGGGCCAGAGCAATAACACAATGGTAGGGCATTTGCCATGCACACAGCTGACCCGGGACAGACCCAGGTTCGATCCCTAGCATTCCATGTGGTTTCCGAGTCTGCCAGGAGTGATTTCTGAGTGCAGAGCCAGGAGTAACCTGAGTGCTGCCAGATGTGGCTTAAAAACAAACAAACAAAAAAAATGAGTGACTTAAAAAACAGTATTTTCCCACTTCTCTGCAAGTTGAGTGGACATTTCACTTTCAGTAAGTACAGCTGAAGTGGAGCTAGAGGGGTCTCTTCCAAGGCTGGCTTTGGGCAAGAAGCTTTGTTGAACAGGCCAGGAGACGGAGTAAGAAGGTCTAAATTTTCTTCTATGCACATCTTTTTTTTTTTTTTTTTTTTGTGTGTGTCACACCTGGCCATGCTCAGGGGTTATTCCTGGCTCTATGCTCAAAAATTGCCCCTGGCAGGCACAGGGGATCATAGGGGATGCCGGAATTCAAACCATTGACTATATGCCTGCATGCAAGGCAAATGCCCTGCCTCTGTGCTATCTCTCCGACCCCTTCTATGCACATCTTGAAAGGAATTAAAGCTTTAGTTTATCTTGCACCAGAATGCAGGGTTCAAAAGAAAATACGCGGAGAGAAAGGAATGAAAACTGCCAGTAACTTAGGGACTAGAACATGTCACAGTATAAACCTACTTCATTCTCTCAAAATTTAGTCCACCTAGACTTAAGGGAAGTTAAAAAACTTCATTTCTTGCAGAAAGAGAGGACAGCTTTCAGGAGCAATGCAGGAATCTCAGTCAATGAATTTTTTGGGCTAATTTTGGGAAGCTTTTGGGTCAGACATGGCCAGTGCTCAGGGGTCATTCCTGGCATTGTTTGGGGGGATCTTTATGTTGTGCCTCAAATCAAACCAAGGTCACCAGTTTTCAAGGCAAACATTATAGCCCTGGTACTATCTTCCAGGTACTCCCTGCTCCCAACACATTCTGTCAAGTAAATTCCTATCCTTTGCTTAGAATGTTGTGTTCATTTAGCTACTCAAATCTAGAAATTTATCCTTAGTCTTTCTGCCTAGCCATACCATCTTCCACCTTTAAGGATTTTTTTAAAAAAAATTTAATAGGGGCCACATCTGGCAGTGCTAGAGTAGGGTGAAGTACATACTGCTGGGCATCAAATATGCTACGTATACTCTACCATTTGAGTTATCTCTCTGAATCATCTCCTTTAAATTTGCACTAATTTTAATGAGGTTTCTCGGGTCCTCATCTAGATTCCCTTCACTCTTACTCATGGCACCTTATTCTTTTCTTTCAGGGCACTGAAAACATAACACAACAAAGAAATAGTGCCTGTTCCCTACCACCAAACAAATTTCAAGTACAGATATTTCCTGTGCCACATAGGCAGAATTTTTGGAACATATTAGATGCTCAATAAAAACTTGCAGTTTGAAAAAGTGCTTAACCTTGCTTCATATTACTAATACTTGATTTTCTCCAACCCCGGAAAACAGCTTTTAAATCAGGATATAATGTCTTAGAATCTTAGTAGAAGGCATCAAAGAAAGCTGTAAAATCTTAGTCAAAAAAGGCAACAAATGTTTTATTCTTCAATGCAAATTACCATATTCACCACAAGCTAAAAAGAAGAGAACATATATATTATAATTTTTCTTTGTACTTATGGAAGACTATCGACATGGAAAAATATCCAGCACCCCAACAAGTACAGCCAGGAAGAAAATCAGTTTGTAATAGAATGGTTTAATGAACTACAAACAAGGAAGGGTGGGAAAATAAGAAAAAGTGTGCATTGAGCTTAAGACACTGTAAAACTCAGAAGACATATTTACTATTCAAGTATAAACTCAGTAAGGACTTGGCATCAATTGAAAGGCAGCTGCTGAGGTACACCATTATAAAATAAGTCCTATGAATTTACAATTCTACCTTCCAATTTTCTGGGAGAAAAAAAACCTCTTGAAGGTCTTCACCAGAGACCCTGAGAGGGCTAACACTTTTGATGAAGACATAATCAACAATTCATGACTGAATTGACTATTCAAAAACATGTATTTATTGAAAACAATAGGAATATGTGCTCTCAGACTGTTTTCCAAGAGTTTTTTTTTTTTGAGACTATTAGTTCAAGAGTTTGAAAGTATATTATTTCCCAAAACAATACTGATCAAAAAAAATCTTTAACAAAAAACAAAAACCTGATTTGATGGTACCTTAAAAATACCCTAAATACCAATTTTCTTCAGTCTGATATTGCAATTAAGAACCCCACCTGCAATGTCATAACATTTCTTCTTCACAAAATATGGGTACTGGCATTGAATAAAAACACCATGACTGTGAAAATACCACCAATTTCTGCAGTTAAAAAAAAACATTCTTTGGAATCACTGAAATATAAAAAATTTGGGTTTTCTTCTACAGTCTGTGCACTTTCTTTCGGACCTGTGTTGCTTGTAGTACTGACCTCTGTGATTCTTGGTTAACAGATTCAAGGCTCACAGTGCAATCTGTTCTAACACAGGTGTCTTCTCTGACCATAGGAAGTATGCAGAACCCAGAAATGTTGTCATTATTTCTCCATAATGACTTTGCCCAAAATAAAAACCTCAGACTATGACACAAAACATCCTGTGTTAAACAACCAAATGAACCCAACGTGGAGAATTCAGGTGTGGTCCAGCACTTAGGAGTACAGTCCCCAACTGTTTTTTTTTTTCATGGAAGTACCATAGGCCTTTTAGTTAGCATTCAGCTTTCCTTGGCCTTAAAAGGAATTTTTCAGGGCTGGTAAGTTGGGTTAGATTCTAAAAGAATTTGTCTTTGACAGACTACCATTTTTTTTTTTTAGCATAAAATCTGGGCATGGCTATACGTTTCAATGTGCATACAACTGATTAGAGAAATTTTCCTTTGTTTTTCTTTTCAGCATTGGCTGGAATTGAGTAGAAATAAGTCCATGATGCTGCATGACGTGTGTCATGAAATATGAGAAATCTGTCTGACTCTAGTTACTATTTCTTTACGACACAACGGGCAGGTCTCCAACTGCAAGGCACAATCCATGCACAGGTCACTGAGGAGAAAGATATAAAGACAGATTAATGCCTCTAAGGTCAAATTGTTGCTTGTTCTCAATCTTAAATTATATTGAAAGGGTAGCACATGGGGCCCGGGAGATAGCATGGAGGTAAGGCGTTTGCCTTTCATGCAAAAGGTCATCGGTTTGAATCCCGGTGCCCCATATGGTCCCCCAAGCCTGCCAGGAGCAATTTCTGAGCATGGAGCTAGGAGTAACCCCTGAGCACTGCCGGGTGTGACCCAAAAACCAAAAACCAAAAAAAAGAAAGGGTAACACACATGACTAAAAAAAAAAAAACAACACTTAAATATAGAAATAAAAATGTTTCCCTGCTTCTGATTCTTACCCTATTTATTTTTGGGGGGGGGGGTGTCATACCTAGCGTCATTGAGAGGTTACTCCTGGCAGGCTCAGGGGACTACATGGGGTGGGATGTTGGGGATCGAACCAGGTTGGCCGCGTACAAGGCAAACATGCTACCTGCTGTGCTCAGGCCCAGCTTTCGGAAGAATCTTTTTAGTTCTCATGCTTATCAGGTTTTATAGTACTCAAATATGCCTGTGGTATAGCCAGAAATCACTTTGCAGTGCTAAGGACTACAGAAAATACAGCTGCCAAGGTCTTAGATCCATACTTGTACAACACCTGGGATCTGAACTTATGACTACATGCACTGTAAGATTGATGTTCTAAAGACAATCATGGGCCGTTTTCAAAGGGACCAGGTAAGTCTATGGATTAGGGAAAGTTGTCATGGTTTGTAAGACTGAGGCCTTCTTTTCTTCTGTGAATATCTTGTTTATATAAAAGATTTCTTGGGGCCTGGGAGATAGTGGCCAACTTAGGTTTGATTCCTAGCAGTATATGGCTTCTGGAACATTCCCAGGCATATCCCTCAGACCCTCTGTTTACAACGCTGATCCAATAGCATTACTGTGCATTTTTCAGCAAGTGTATGAAAATTAAGCACTCTTTCTAGGTAACCTATCTGTGACCAGTTCCACTGTTTAGCCTGGGATCACCCACCAGTACCACCATTGGAAGGATATAATGCCAGACATTGTATCTGGACAGGGAACCCTATAGGTACTATGAACATCTTTGATGGCCTGAGCAGTGATATGAATGTTCTTTCAGTGCTCAGGAGAACTAGATAGACCAATGAAGACACTTGACCAACTGGGCTAGTAAATCAATGCAGGATAAAATGCTGTGGACCCCCAGGCCATCCAGGTGGTGCTGGGGGCCTTCAAGGGAACCATATATTGCCAAGAATCAAACCTGAATCAGATACATGGTTGGCATGTGCCTGAATTCAGCAATATCTCCCAGTTCCTCTAAAATATTCTTTTTTAGGGTGAGGGCTAAGGTGGAAATATAGGTAACACTCAGTGGGACTGAGGGCTTAATCCTAGTTCTGTGCTCAGGGATCCAGGGATCATTCCTGAAGGTGCGCAGGGGACTGACTGCCATGCCAGGAATCTAACCAGAACTGCTCGGTACAAGGAAAACAAGTGTCTTCATCCCTGTACCATCCCTGGTCCTCCTGAGTGTTCTTAGAGTGAACCTAAAGCTTTGACTCTTGTTTTGCATGATTTTTTAAAAATTTTCTTTTTTGGTTTTTGGGCCACATCCGGTGACATTCAGGGGTTACTCCTGGCTATGCGCTCAGAAATCGATCCTGGCTTGGGGGACCATTTGGGATCCTAGGGGATCAAACTGTCCTAGGTTAGCCCTGTACAAGGCAAATGCTTTGCCACTTGCGCCACCGCTCCGGCCCCTGTTTTGCATGATTTTACAGGGTTTCTGGATCAAGTGAAAAGCAAATCACTGGGGCTGGTGAGGTGGCACTAGAGGTAAGATGTCTGTCTTGCAAGCGCTAGTCAAGGAAGGACCGCGGTTGGATCCCCCGGCGTCCCATATGGGCCCCCCAAGCCAGGGGCTATTTCTGAGTGCTTAGCCAGGAGTAACCCCTGAGCATCCAACGGGTGTGGCCCAAAACAACAACAACAAATAAATAAAAAAGAAAAGTAAATCACTGAAGAACACCTAAGGTCTTTTAAGGGAAGAGGAAGAGTCAAGATATACAACCTTTAAACTCTGTACCTTTCTTGGAGGCTCTAATAACTAATAACTAAAATCGCGAAGTGTTCAAGTCTGGATTTGAATACAGAGAATTAGAGTTATTGTGCCTTTCTTTCAGAAAAATGGCATTTCTGAGGGTGAGATGAAAAAAATCATATATACCTCCCAAAACAGTAAGTCAGGTAACAGCACATTTCAAGGCAGCAACTGGGATGTGATATATTAGATGGAGCTGGCCTGAAACATCAGCATGGAGACTGCTCAGAGATACTAGTTAGCACACATGCTATGGACAGGTAAGTGCCAGTGAACCATCCAGTTCCTTTTCTCCTAAAATTAGTTGGGATGGGCTTCTTGGAGAACATCTTACTGGCAGCACTCATTGACACTATACAAAAAATTCAAGTTCCCAGGGGGCTACAGAGATAGCACACAGAGGAGAACATTTGTCTTGTATATGGCCAGCCTGGGTTTGATCCCCCGATTACCATATAGTCCCTTGGGTATCACATGGAGAAATTCCTGAGTGCAGAGCCAGGAGCAATCCCTGAGCACTGCCAGGTGTGGGCCCCCACCCCGTCCCCCACTAAAAAATTCAAGTTCCCCTTTGAGTTTATCCTGTAGAACCAAAATTTGGCCAACCAGAAGGAAAGTTCTTCCTTCAAAACAGTAAGAAGGGTCAATCATACAAAAATGAAGAAGTCTAAAAGTAAAAGGCATTGCTCAGCAGAGTCCTAAATAGTATTAAGCCTTTTATGTTTTGTGATGTGAAAAGTAGATGGAAATGAAACAACTTGATCCAGTCATTTCTGGATGATTACCATATACTACTCAGCATATTAACTTTTTTTGTTTCATTTCTGGGACACACCTGCCACTGTTCCTTTACACCTAGCTCTATGTTCAGAGTGTACTCCTGAAGGTACTCAGGTGATGCTAAGGGGTGCCAGGGATCAAACCCAGCTTGAATGTGGAAAAGGCAAATATCCTATCTGCTGTTTTTTTCACTCTGGCTACCCCTGCAAACTGATTTTTAATTAATTAATTTTGGACATAAGCCTGGATTTATAGTCACGGACAAATACTATTAAAGTAATTCAAGAACAGGATGAAACTAACATAATGTGCCAAGTCAGAAATAACCACACAAACTTTCTTACCTGTGTCCACATGGCTTCAGCTGTGTGTCTGCAACCTCATCACAACATAGGGAACAGCAGTTTTCTCGGATACTGACTTGCTTCAACAGAGCAAGACGCCTGTGCCTGCAGAAAGAAATAGTCTGAATTTATCTTGTCAACAAATTACTGGGGCCTGTTAGCAGTAATATATATTTAAAAAAATGCTTTGTACATGGTATAGTTTATATGATCAATTCCTTAAAATTTATTAACATCATCATTTTGAGTGAAGCAAAAATTTTTTTTCTTCTTTTAAGGGGAGGTGCACTCCTGGCTCTGTGTTAAAGGCTAATTCCTGGCTCTAAGCTCAGAGATCATTCTCAAGTCAGTCTTGTGCCAAAGCAAGGGCCCTAACCCACTGTACTATCTTTCTGGCTCTGGTGCATGCTTTTGTTCCAGAAGAAAGGGTGCCCTTATTTTGCCAAGAGACCACACATTACGATTTGACTTTTTGTTGTTTCCTATAAGCACATTTTTGTGGAGAAAATAACTAATTGCCTTTTGTGGAGGTCATGCAATAATGTGGTAATTTAGTAAGTAAACTGTTCTCCTGATTTCTGCAATCTCTAGCAAATTATCAGAACTTGAGGCGCAGTGGGGAAGAGTTAGAAGAACCTAAAACTTAATGGTCAGAAGCATAGGTAACATCCTGGACTCCCAACTGACACCTAAGTAGAAGGGCTGCAGAGGTGGCTCAGAAGTGAAGCACATGCCAGTGAGGTACCAAGGTACCAGGTTTGATCTTCATACAGCAGACCAAAGAGAAAGTGGAAGAGGAAGTAGAAGTGGAAGGGCCAAGAAATGGCTCAGTGCAAAAGTGCTTCTAGAGGTCCCCTGACAATTGCTGGGGTGGCCAGTGACCCCCAATGCTGTTTTTTTTTGTTTTTGTTTTTAGGTCACACCTGGCAGCATTCAGGGGTTACTCCTGACTCTACACCCAGAAATTGCTCCTGGCAGGCTTAGGGGACCGACCATATGGGATGCCCGGATTCAAACCACTGTCTTGTCTTGGGTTGGCCGCTTGCAAGGCAACGCCCTACTACTGCACTATCTCTCCAGGCTGACCCCAACTCTGTAGAGCCTAAAAGCACGAATTCTCAAGCTTCAATGCCGAATTACTTGTCAGCTGACTAAGGGTACTCAACCGGTTCCTTGAACATGCTTGGAAGAACCAAATAAACAAAACAAAAAATTATTTGTAAAAGCAAGAAAACTCTTAGAAATTATTTTCATTTTTTTCCTTTTCCCCTACTTTTTTTGTTTGTTTGTTTTGTTTTTGGGTCACACCGGCAGCACTCAGAGGTTACTCCTGGTTCTATGCTCAGAAATTACTCCTGGCAGGCTCAGGGGATCATATGGGATGCCGGGATTTGAACCACTGTCCTTCTGCATGTAAGGCAAACACCTTACCTCCATGCTATCTCTCTGGCCCCACCCCACTACTTTTTTTAAATTAAGTTTTTGGGTCACACCTGGCAGAGTGCTCAGGGTTTACTCCTGGTTCTATGCTAAGGAAACACTCCTATGGTGTTTAGGGGACCAATAAGGATGCTGGAGATTGACCCTGGGTCAACTATGTGCAAGGTAAGCAACTACCCACTGTATTATCTCTCTGGCTCCAGAAATTGTTTTAATTTTTTTATGAGATGCATAAGAAACTGAGATATCAGGAGATTCCTTACCTTGGCAAAATAATTTTCTCCTCAGCTGTTAGGAAGGCATAATCATTAAAAGTGCTGAATTTCATTGATGGTGGATATCTGAATGGTTTTGCTCCAAAATTGAACTCACACTGTTGATATGACATAAAGCTAGCTGCAGCAAAAAATCCAGATCTACAAATGAAAATAGGTTGGTCAAGAGAATAATAAAGGTGATTTTCAGAAAAACAGAACAGCAAATCTGGGAATAGTTTTAGTCAAAGTTGTCTCTAATTACTTGAAATAAGATGACTTCTCATTCATTACAACTGACTCCAAGAAAGTTCATCCACTGGGCTCCCCAGGAGAAAAGTATGTTTCATGCATCTACTCAATTTAAGAAGAGCTACTTACACAGTGGAGGAAAAGACTTGCTTTTCAGGAGGCAGCTGGTTACCATTTAAAAAGAAAATCATTTGCTTTTCATTCAAGTCTAACAGAAATCCTACTGTATCCCCTAGAAGATAAAGTGAAACACTGTTAGTATAAAGTGAAACACCACCAAGACTCTGGTGTTTGCAGAATTTTGATGCTGGTATATTAAGACTACATCTGTGATCATTCATCATTCTTGCTTCTTCTGAAACTAATCGAATCCATTCAGTTAAAGCAAAATGCTGCTATTAATCTGACAAACTATAAATTTTAAAAGATGCCAATTTCAAATCAAAGATGCTAAACTATGTAAGTAATTTCTTCTAAATTCAGTGAAATAAAGATTCCAAAAACCATGTTTTTTTGCCTCTCTTATGAGATTAAAGTTCACTGCTCCAAAGTGGGTTTTTCTTTTTCTTTTTTCTTTTTGGTTTTTGGGTCACACCCGGCAGTGCTCAGGGGTTACTCCTGACTCCATGCTCAGAAATTGCTCCTGGCAGGCACGGGGGACCATATGGGGCACCGGGATTCGAACCAATGACCTTTTGCATGAAAGGCAAATGCCTTACCTCCATGCTATCTCCCAGGCCCCAACTTTTTCTTTTTTTTTTAAAGGGATGACCTCTCGCAATATTTGGTCTAACTGTAAAGGTCTGTGATTCAGGGACTTGCCTAGCATTGTGGTGCTTGAGGACTGGCAGTACTGGGGACAGCCAGTGTCACTTAGGCCAGGAGGTGGTGCTAGGCATGGACCCAGGGTCTCCAACATACATGGGTGATTCCAATCCTTGAGTTATCTGTACTCTTCCAGAATATCTTTTTTTTTCCTTTCATTTTTTAAAAAACTTTATTGATTGGTTTTTGGGCCAAACCCAATAGCACTCAGGGTTCACTCCTGGCTCTACACTCAGAAATTGCCCCTGGCAGGTTGGGGAACCACATGGGATGTTGGGGATAGAATTAGATCTCTGCTGGGTTGGCTATATACAAAGCAAAAGCCCTACTACTGTGCTATCTCTTTCCAGCCCCTATATAATTTTTAAAGGCAAAAATTTTAATAAGGTGCAATGAATTTGGAAAGCTATTTAAAGCATCACATATGCTCTCCTTGAGCTTGTCAGGAGTGATACTTTAACACAGAGCAAGGAGCAGCCCTTAGCACAGCTGGATGTGCCCCCCCTCAAAAAAAAAACCAACACACCTTAAGTTGTTTTTTTTCCCCCACCCCCATCCTTAAGTTATTAAAGTGAAAGCGCACGTTGAGTTTTTAGATTTTTTCCCCTTAAATTATCAATTTAGTTAAGTAATGCTATCTCTGCATAGCCAATAATTAAATTTCTAAACTCAACATGCTTGAACATTTCCATCTACAATGCTGACTGACAGAAGAAACGGAAAGAGGAATGCTTGGAGAAGAAGCTAGACTAGATTTTCTACTTTTTATTTTGTGGGGTGGGTGGGGAGGAGCCCAGCACTGGCAGTACTCAGCATCTACTCATAGCTCTCTGCTCAAGGATTGCTCCTAGTGATGGTCAGGAAGCCATATGGGGTGCTGGGAATAGAATCCAGGTTGGCTTCATACATTGCAAACACCTTAACCATAATATTTTCTCTCTAGCCCTTTCTCTATTTAGCATTTTTTGGGGGGGGGGTCACACCTGGCAGTGCTAAGGGGACCATATGGGATGCTGGAAGTCAAACCACTGTCCTTCTGCATGCAAGGCAAATGCCTTACCTCCATGCTATCTCTCCAGCCCCTCTAGTCTCTTATAATTGAAACAGAATTATTCTTTTTTTTGTTTGTTTTTTGAGCCACACCCGGTGGTGATGCTCAGGGGTTACTCCTGGCTATGCGCTCAGAAGTCGCTCTTGGCTTGGGGGACCATATGGGAAACTGGGGGATCGAACCGCGGTCCATCCTAGGCTAGCGCAGGCAAGGCAGCCACCTTACCTCCAGCGCCACCGTCCGCCCCCCCCCCCCCGAAACAGAATCTTTCAAGCAGTCCCACCCTTAACATATGACTTTATATCCCCAGAGTGAGACAGGGTGGAGGGGCACACTGGAGATTCTCAGATTTCACTAGCCTCAGTGCAGGCATGCTCTGTACTCCTGCATAAGTTGGGTGAGAAAACTCAATAATCACTAACCATTCAGCCTAAATATTTGGCAAAATCATTTGTATCCTAACCTTGCTATTTTAATCTTTCATTAATATTTTCATGGTTCTAGGGCCTTATATATTGCAAAGTAAAGGATATAAAATTTGAATGGGGCAAAAGAAAGAAAAAAATTAAGCTATGGGTACGGAGGAATAGTACAGTGAGTGGTAGGGTATTTGCCTTGTATTCGGCCAACCTGGGTTTAATCCCTGGCATCCCATATGGTCTCTGGAGCCTACTAGGAGAGATTCCTGAGTGCAGAATCAGGCGTAACCCAAGTGCTGGTATGTATGGCTCCAAAAAAAAAAAAAAAAAAAAAAAAAAAAAAAAAAAAAAAAAAAAAAAAAAAAAAACATAAATAAGTAAAAATAAAACAAAAAAATTGAACTGCTGCAAATAGTGTATTCCTGCCAAATTCTAAAGACACAATTGAGAACACTGGTAGCCTGCAACTCTGCAATATCAGATCTGGAGAATGAGAGTTGAACAGAAGAGTTCTAGGCCTTTGAAAATGACAGTCACGGGGCCAAGAATGATAACAAAAAGGTAGCGTGTTTGCCTTGCACGTAGACAACCTGGGATGGTCCCCCTAGCCTGCCAGAAGCAATTTCTGAGCACAGAGTTAGGAGTAACCCCTGAGCACTGCTGGGTGTGACCCAAAAACAAACAAAAGAAAATGATAGTCATCCTTAAAAACTACTTTAGAGGGGTTGAGGCTGTGCAATAGTGCCCTTTCCACAGCTATCTGGCCTCTGAAAATAGCCTTACTTTATTGGCATTACAAGGTCAGTGATCAGAATAGTACCATGGCTACTGATTAAAAAATATATATGATTAAAATATTTATGCTTATTAAAATATATACATATTTACATATAAAAATATATCTATTTTATATGTGCTAAATATAAAAATATAATTATATATACAAATTGGGCCGAAGCAATGGTACAGCTGTAGTGCATTTGCCTTGCATGTAGCTGACCTGGAACGGACTTGGGTTCATTCCCTGGCATCCCACATGATCCCCCAAGCCTGCCAGGAGTGATTTCTGAGCACAAAGCCAAGAGTAACTTGAGCACTGCTGGGTGTGACCCTAAAAAACCAAAAAAACCCTATTTATACAAATATACATTACATAAAATACATGTGAATCATATACACATATAGAGTTGTATATAAATCTATTAAATATATATATATATAAATAAATAAAAGCTGGGAATGCAGCTAGAGTGATAGTGCATATGCTCCTTACATGTGTGAGTTCTGAGGTGTATCCTTAGCCTCACTTGCCTTCTTCAACAGCCTCAGCAACACCTGGTGGCCTTGATGGTGGCCTTAGTGGCTCCTGGGCCCTACAGGGTGTGGATTCTTTAACAACAATCTCCCCAAAAGACAACAACAACAACAACAACAACAACAACAAAAAAAAAAAACGAGAAAACTAAAATGCTTTTTAATTTTTTAATTTTCTATTTTATAATTATAATTTATAAATTAGGAACTTCACAGACTGAAAATGTGTTGCCAGTGGGGACCCCCTTCCTTGAGAGGTCACCTTATTAAGATAACAACATTTACATCCAGGGTATGGAATAGAAAAGCTGGTATCTAATGATTTTTTTTCTCTCTCTTTTTTTTTTTTTTGCCACACCTGGTGGCATTCAGGGTTTACTTCTGGCTCTGTGCTCAGAAAAATCACTCCTGGCAGACTCAGGTCATATGGGATGCTGGGGAATGAACAAACGCCCTACTCTTCAAGCTATTGCTTTGGCTCTTCTAATGTTTCTTTCCGTTAAATAAATAGGTTTCATCATAATTAGATGTTACCTAGCTAATACATCTGTAATAGAGAGAAATGAATACCTTCTTTCCAGCATGGGTGTTGGTGAGGCTTACTTCTGGCATTGTACCAAATCAATTGCCGGCAGCCGTCGTATGCACAGGAGTACTCATCGTCCCCAATGCCATAGCCTTCCTGGAAGAGACAGGGCCTAGAGATCAGCAAGGTCTGTGCTCCGGGAGAAGAGTCTTGTCTTCAATAGCAATTAACCTTCTGCTGAAATTTTAAGATTTTTGGATGTCATCATATTTTAAATTGGGGGTGTTGGGAGCCATCCCCAGTGATGCTTAATTGTTACTCCTGGCTTTGCATTCTTAGTGGTACTTGGGGGACCATATGGGATATCAGGGATTGAACCTGGGTTAGCTGTGTGCAAGGTAAATCCCCTACCCACTGTACTGTTGTTCTGGCAGAGTCTTAATTATTGGAAGATACAAATGCCTATTGTTAGATTCTCAAAATTCTGACCTAAATGCTTCATTTCAAGAAAACAGACAATAGCATTTCACTAGCATTTGCAAAGTTTTACTTAGTGTATGTTAGTTAAGTCTCATTAACCACTTCAAGACTAGTGGCATTATACTTCATTTTAAGAGAAAATAAAGGCTCAAAGATAACTAACTTGCCCAGGGTTACATTACTTAAATGACCTTGGGATTTCCTGATTCCCAGACTGGTGTGCTTTTTCATTTTACTTCAGCTAGACAGTATATATATATATATATATATATATATTTTGTGTGTGTGTGTGTGTGTGTGTGTGTGTGTGTGTTTGTGAATGTAGAAAACATCAAAGCACTGGCACATAGTCAAAGATTTTCAAACCAGAGACCAAAAAAAAAAAAAGTCACAAAAGACAATCAGCTCAATTTGAGTTATTTACTACCTAAAGTCTTTAAATTATAGTTATTTTATTGCTATAATAACAAATGATAGATAAATAAGGGTGTTTGTTTGGGGAGATGGATCACACCTGGCAATGCTCAGGGGTTAATCCTGGTTCTACACTCAGTAATTACTCCTGGTGGTACTCAGAGATCATATGGAATACCAGGGATTGAAGTTGCATATTTGTACAAAGCAAGCACCCACTGTATAATCTCTCTAACTCCATTTTTTTGATTTTCTTTATAGGCTATTCACAGCCCAGGTGATACCAGGGTTCAAACCTGGGTTTCCTGCAAGTAAAGCATGTGTTCATCTTGCTGAGTTATTTCCTCTGCTCTGGCTGGATGCATCTTAACAAATTTTTCTGTCTTATAAAGACATTAGAAGCAAAACGTGCAAATGGGGTGCTTGCTCTCTTAGTGAAACAGTCTAGCAGAGAAAGGGACTGAAAACGAGAAGCAAATCAAGTAAGACCTCAGATCCTACTGATAGTATGCATCATCAAAGTGATAATGCAGTAAGGAGAGAAATTGGGAAAAAGCTCTATAAAGCCAGATCTATCTATATCTGCTATATACTCAATTCTTGAACTATAATATGCTAAGCTTAAGATGAATGTTCTTCAGGGCCGGAGAGATAGCATGGAGGGAAGGTGTTTGCCTTGCATGCAGAAGGACGGTGGTTAGAATCTCAGCATCCCATATGGTCCCCCAAGCCTGCCAGTAGCAATTTCTGAGTGTAGAGCCAGTAGTAACCCCTGAACGCTGCTGGGTGTGACCCAAAAAACAAAAAACAAACAAACAAAAAGATGAATGTTCTTCAAATTGAGGCTTCTAAATATACTACCAAATTATTTAAGAGCCAAATGAACTTGAATCTGCCATTAGACAGAGAAGAAATTTACAAGCCAACCAGAAAGGGCACCTTTTTTTTCCTTTAAAAGGCTAAGCAAGTTAGTATTAAAATTTTTTCTGGGGTGCTGGATCGGTAGTATAGTTAGTAGGGTATTTGCCTTGTGTTTGCTAACCTAGGATGGATGGTGGTTTGATTCCCTGGCATCCCATATGGTCCCCCAAGCCAGGAGTGATTTCTGAGCACATGGCTAGGAGTAACCTCTGAGCGTCACTGGGTGTGGCCCAAAAACAAAAAAAATTTTTTTTCCCTGAATATTGGGTGGGTCACAAGCAGAAGGCAAGCAGTTCTTTTCTCTTTTCACTTCCTGATGTCCTAGGCAGTTAACAAAACATTAAAAATTCCTACAATGTTTCCTATCACTTTATGTTCATAGCCAATTTTACTATGCAATGACATCTATGGTGGATGAATTTGACAAGAGAGTTGCATGTGAGACAAAGGGAGAACTCTAACCATTTTAGGCATAGATCAGCATCAATAGATGGAGAAGGGGGCCGGGTGGTGGCGCTGAAGGTAAGGTGCCTGCCTTACCGCGCTAGCCTTGGACGGACCGCGGTTCGATCCCCAGTGCCCCATATGGTCCCCCAGGCCAGGGGCGACTTCTGAGCACATAGCCAGAGTAACCCCTGAGCATCACTGGGTGTGGCCCCAAAAAAACAAAAAAACAACAAAAAAAAAAAGATGGAGGACGTGTCTGCTTAAGCAGATCACTTTAAAATTCCCTTAGAGCTTCTACCTCAGAGGGTGACCTAGAACAAGCTACCTGAACTCTCCCATCAGAAACCCTCCCTCAACAGGAGGGAACCACATGAATGGATGTTTAGGACTGATCTGGGGCAGCAGTGTGACTTCATCTGGGCTAGATCATTCCCTAAAACCACTGGCACTGGTACTTTATGCTTCTCAGCCTGCTCTTGTCTTGAAGCCTGTGT
Organism: Crocidura indochinensis; assembly: GCA_004027635.1. Lineage (NCBI taxonomy): Eukaryota > Metazoa > Chordata > Mammalia > Eulipotyphla > Soricidae > Crocidura > Crocidura indochinensis. The sequence continues at coordinate 15,452 of PVKC010019309.1, forward strand.
AGTCCCTAAATCCCAATAAACTTTCAAGTCATTCTTTCTTCTATTGAGAAAGCTTTTTATTTTTTGGGGGGTCACACCCTGCAGCACTCGGGTTACTCTTGGCTCTACACTCAGAAATCGCTCCTGGCAGGCTCAGGGGACCATATGGGATGCCAGGATTTGAACCACCGTCCCTCGGCATGCAAGGCAAATGCACTACCTCCATTCTATCTCTCCGGCCCCGAGAAAGCTTTTCTTTAAGGAAGAGATTTCGACAGGAAAAAGCTATCTGGAACAGGGTTTGGATCTTCTGTAACGTTGGTGGATAGACGACTTTGGGAAATTCTGTATTAATTTATCTACACGTTGTTTTCTTCAATCTTAAAGTGAGAGAATACACCTTTGCAAAATCTCATCAAGATTTGAGATAGTGTTGAAGAGACAGTTCAACAGGGTGTAGCACACAGGCTTTACACGCAAGAGGCCTGGGCCTGGGTTTGATACCCAGTAGGCACCACACAGTCCCAGAGCAAACCCCAAGTACTGAATATACAGCTACAGTTCCTGGGCCCACCTACTGTGGATCCCACACCAAAACTAATCAAACAAAAGTTTAGAGAAATGAAAGAAAGATCTGTCAGATCATAGGTGTCCAACAATAAGTTTCAATCAAAATAGACACCTGAAAATAGACTACACTGTAGGTAAGTTGAATAAGAACTATCTATAAGAACCTTTGTCTGTTTTTTTTTCCCCTGGGGTTGGGGGCTAGATGCAGTGGTACTCAGGGATTATTCTGTTTCTGTTCTCAAGATCATTTTTGCAGTGTTTGGGGACCATATACACTGCAGTGAATTGAAACTGAGTTGGTTGTGTACAAAGCAGGTGCCTGCCTAAACTTTACTATCCTTGAGGCCTAGTAGCTTGTTTTTTTTTTTTTTTTTTGGTTTTTGGGCCACACCCGGTGACGCTCAGGGGTTACTCCTTGCTATTCGCTCAGAAGTCGCTCCTGGCATGCACGGGGGACCATATGGGGAACAGGGGGATGGAACTGCGGTCCGTCCTAGGTTAGCGCAGGCACCTTACCTCCAGCGCCACCGCCCGGCCCCCAGTAGTTTGTTTCAATACTTTGCTATTCTTTCAAAACAGACACAAACAGGAGTTAAAAGTGACTTAAATTCTATAAAGTCACAAAATATCTGCATAAATAGAAAGAGGATTCATAGTTACCACACAACATCTATTTGAAGCTATAAACAGGACATCATTAAAATCTCACATCTGGGAAACCATGTATCAGACTTTATCAGTTTCTAACAGAGAATCAATCAGTAGTACCTGGCTCAGGATTTTTTTTTTTTTTTTTTTGCCATAACTGGTAGTGCTCAGAAATCACTCCTGACAGTGCTCAAAGAGATTTTAATGTGTTGCTAGGTAGGGATTAAAATAGGCTGGTGCATGCAAGGCAAGGCAAGTGGCTTACTCACTTTATTTGTTTGCTTTGAGACCATACTTGATAGTGTTCAGGGCTTACTCTGGGTTCTGTGCTCAGGGATAATTCCTGGATGTTTGGGATTTTCGGGACCAAATACGGTGACAGGTTGGATGTGTGCAAGGCAAAAATACCCTTGCTACTCTAATACTAGTGTTTTTCTATGTCTATTTTTAGGCCATACACAGAAGGAAGCACTCAAAGACTACTCCAAAGTTGCAAAATACCTTCAAGCTCTACCAACCTGTTACATTTTTATTCCTGGGTAAATTTAGCAAACAACTCTCAGGGATATGCTACCCAATAAATGATTATTGTGCAAAGCCACTGAAAAATATTTCCAAACACTCCCCATAAAATGACTGCAGCCCCAATTAAATGGTTCTCCAGGGTACTCACATGATTGAGGAATTTGCTGTCTCTTGTGGCCCAGCCGATCTGCATGACACCAGAAGTGACCACTGTTACTTCGTAGTACCACACCCCAGCATCCACACAAAAGGTACAACGCACACTTTCAAAAGAGGAAGCATCACAGCGAGCCTGGAAAGAACAAAAGGGTGACCATCTACCACCAGGGCCCAAAGCCACCAACGGTGCAAGATTGAGTTCAATTTTACTTATTAAAGCTGTTTCTTTTGTCTCTGCATCCTTAGAGAGAAAAGTATAAAAAGCAAAACTGAATGAAACATCCTGACAATTTCATTGTTTCCTTTCTAGATACTTGTCCAGCTTAGAAAACCCAAAGATAGTAGTAAGAATTTCTAGAGACTATCAATTTCATTTTTATCTGCCAGAACTTTGTTCTCATATTATAATCTTTACCTGTACATGCTGTAAATCTAAAATTGTAATGACTGAAGGGGAGATTATTGAAGACTATATATAATCTACAAATACTCTAAAGCATACATTTATATAAGGCATTAATAAGGTGTGGAATCAGAGCTGTTTGTAGCCATATGTAGGACAAATTCTTTTATTTGACTATGTCTAGTCAGATTTGTATATAATCAATTCTTTCATCAGCCTTCAACACAAAATCAGCAATATTTCTTTTTTGGTTTTTGGGCCACACTTGGTGACGCTCAGGGGTTACTCCAGGCTATGTGCTCAGAAATCACTCCTGGCTTGGGGGATCATATGGGACACCGGGGTATCGAACTGCAGACTGCGGTCCATCCTAGGCTAGTGTGGGCAAGGCAGACGCCTTACCACTTGCACCACTGCTCCAATTCATATATATATGAACCATTCAACTTAATATAGCTATTTATGTGGCACAACATATAGTTGCATATATCACCATACAGAATAAAAGAAAAGATATTGCCCCAATACCCTCTCTGTAGCTACCTTGACCTCCAAACACTCTTTGAGTATGAAATAAACTTCAGCTCTGTAAGGTTAGGAACCAAGGCATGAAAATGAGACCAAGAGTCTATCGCTGCCCTAAAGGTCCATCTGAGGAAATTTTACCTCCAAGCCATGAGGTGAGATCTTCAGGTACTCGCTGACATCATTGCTATTCAGCATGGCCCGGATGTTGTTCAAGTCTACTTTCTCATACGTCAGTTGCCGACCTTCTTTTAAAACTGCAGAAAAGAAAGTGGTCATGTCTCTAATACAGACTGTTTTGGTAAAAATTCGAGATATCACTTCCTATCATCATGGTTATGGAACAGAGGTGGTTCTCAATGACAGAAACGATGTAGATCTGTTCTCCTGGCCTTGGTACTCTACTGCCTCTCATGTGAGATTAATCAAGAGAACACTAAGTGGTGCTGTGCTTCCAATTCTCTACTCATTATTCTGCACATAGTACAATCCCAACTGCATTCTTTCAGAACTCCTATTGAAGCAGTACTACACAAGTTTGTGCACTAAGTAGCTCTGCCAGCTACCGGGTTGAAAGCTGGATGTTACAGGTCTAACTGTGTGAGCATGATGCTAACTATGGAGAAGCAGCAAAGGCAGGGCTATGTGGCTTTACTTAATTACAGCAGTCCTTGAGGAGAAAAGTCAGGAGCAATTCTCATGGTGTCGGCAAGACATTTGAAGAACAGAACTTTGAGATAAAAAGAAACAGATGGGGGCCCGGGAGATAGCATGGAGGTAAGGCGTTTGCCTTTCATGCAAGAGGTCATCGGTTCGAATCCCGGTGCCCCATATGGTCCCCCGTGCCTGCCAGGAGCAATTTCTGAGCATGGAGCCAGGAGTAACCCCTGAGCAATGCCAGGTGTGACCCAAACC
>PVKC010019310.1:0-19169 GCA_004027635.1 Crocidura indochinensis
GATGTACATGGAATCTATTATGCTGAGTGAAATAAGTCAGAGGGAGAGAGATAGATGCAGAATAATCTCACTCATCTGTGGGTTTTAAGGAAAATATAAGTCATTTTTGTAACATTCCTCAGAATGAGGGAACTGAAAAGCCTGTATGGGTTACAGGTGGTGGTGGGTTGGGAGGGAGGGAGTTTTGGGGCACTGGTGTCGGGAAAGTTGCATTAGTGAAGGGGGTGTTTAAAAAAAGAAGTTAAAGGAAAAATCAAAAAAGGAAAAGAAAAAAAATTAAGGCCTCTCAATTCTTATCACAGGCTGTGTTCTTTACACTGACTGTATAGAAAGAGGAGGTACAGTAAATGCACCCCATATGCACCTCAACTCAGACCCTTGCCGGGTCTGTATTGTGAATCTGGGGACAAAAAAAAAGAAAAAGAAAATGCTAACCAAATTGATTGTATGAGTTCATCAAAGTTATCTATTAGGGAAAGAGAACTGATATTTTTCACCTTTGATTTAATAAGGCCTGAATGACAGAATAGCAGGTAAAGCATTTGCATTGCATATGGATAACAGGTTCAATTCCTACATCACATAAAATAATGCCCAAAATAATCTCTGAGCACAGAGCCAGAAGCAAACCCTGAGCACAATTAGGTGTGGCACCAAAATCAAAAGCAAAACAAAACAACCCTGACTAAACAGTGGACAATAAACTTCAAACCTAAAATTATAAAAGAAGACAAAATCTCTTTTTGATTGATAAAATGATATTGATACTCCTAGTTTTTCAGACAACAAATTAAAAAGCTCAGCAACAATTATGCGACTCATTCTCTGCCAGAAGTCCTTTGCTTATCTCCTACATGTTGAGTAGAAAAAAGAAAGTTGCTGAGGACCCAGAGGAAAATAATCCCTTTAAATTTAAATCTGAGTTTTGCAGAAATAAACAAGTAAGTTTATCAAATGTATAATATAATCAAAACATCTACCCTGAACAATGATTATAAATGTTTCTCTGAAAAAATCGTTCACAGTTGTTAGCTATATTCTTGGTCTACACACTCCAACTACATGTATTTCTTTATATTTAAGTAATCATTTATTCTACTATAATCTCAACCTTTATATTCACATAGAAATAGAATTGTGCTTAAAATACTCATAAATACTTCTTATTTTACTTAATAACACTTCATATATTTCCATTTCCTCTACTAAAAATAATATTCTCTGAGAGACTCGACCTTAAGTCCAAATGTGTAAATGAAAGAGTTGATATTAGTTTCAAATGCAAAAGACAATTCAGTTAAGTGACTCTTTAGGTAGCAATTTATTTCTTCTTAATTCCAGTTCTATTTTCTGATTCGCTGCTTATTTTTATAATGGGAAATTGTGGTGTGTAGTCAGCTGTATGTGATTTTGAAAAAAAAATGGTGGTAATGTGTAATTTATGGGATTACTAACTTACTAACCTGATTAAATTTTAAAATCCAGGGTTGCAAGCAGTTACTTGAAATTTTTAGTACTCTGAGAATAATCTTAAAAATGTTAGAAATAAAAATAAAACAACTATTCAAGGGACCATAAATATAGTAGAGGGGTAAGGTATGCAAATGATACAACTTTAATCACAGGCATAGCAACAGTCACATCAACAAACTCTGGACAAGGACTGGAGACTGAAAGGAGGTAAAGTAACGTGCGTAATACCCCATGTTGCAAACCAGTGTTTTAAAGCAAAAAAGGGGAGAGATAAAAATAAGTGGAAGAAGAGGAGGTGGGAAAAGAGAAGAAAAAGAAAAGAAAGGAGGAGGGGATGAAAAAGCAAAGGAGGAAGAAGAGGAAGGAAAGAAGTAGGGGGAGAAAAGAAGAATAGTAAAGAGGAGGAGCAGAAAGAGATGGATGGGGAGCCGGGCGGTGGCGCTGGAGGTAAGGTGCCTGCCTTGCCTGCGCTAGCCTAGGACAGACCGCGGTTCGATCCCGCAGTTTCCCATATGGTCTCCCAAGCCAGGAGTGACTTCTGAGCTCATAGCCAGGAGTAACCCCTGAGCGTCACCGGGTGTGGCCCAAAAACAAAACAAAAAAACAAACAAATAAGCAAAAAAAAAAAACAAGAAAGGGTGAATGAAAGAAAGGAGGAGAAAAAGGAGGAAAGAAGAGAAAGAGGAGGAAGAAGGAATAAAAAAAGAAGAGAAAAAGAAAATAACATGAAGAAAAGGAGAAGGTAGAGGAGGAAGAATAAAAGGAAGAAGAGGAAGAAGAAAAGGAGGAGTAAGAGGAGAAAGGAGAATGAAGAAAAGAAGAGAAGGAGAAGAAAGAAGAAAGAAAAAGAAGAAAATGAGTAAAGTGATGAAGAAAAAGAAGACTTAGAGAAGAGGAAGAAGAGGAAGAATAAGAAAGAAGAAAAAGAAAAAGAAGGAAGAAGAAAGAAGAAGAGAAAGAAGAACAAGAAGAGGAGGAGGAAGAAGGAGGAGGAAGAAAAGGAGGAGGAAGGAGGAGGAGGAGGAAGAAGAGGAAAAGAACGAAAAGAAGAAGAAGAAAGAAGAAAAGAAGAAAGAAGATGAAGAAGAAGGAAGAAGAAGAAGAAAAGAAGAAAAGGAGGAAAAGAAGGAAAAGAAGAAAGAAAAAGATGAAGAAGAAAGAAGGAAGAAGAGAAGATGAAGAAAAGAAGGAAGAAAAGAAGAAAAGAGAAGAAGAAAGAAGATGAAAAGAAAGAAAGAAAGAAAGAAAGAAAGAAAGAAAGAAAGAAAGAAAGAAAGAAAGAAAGAAAGAAAGAAAGAAAGAAAGAAAGAAAGAAAGAAAGAAAGAAAGAAAGAAAGAAAGAAAGAAAGAAAGAAAATAGAGGTAGGCATGGGGTGAACAGGGGAGAGTGACGGGAAGCAAACTGAGCATTTTTGGACCAGGATATGTGCTCTCGTGAAGGAATTGGTGTTTTACATTGTAGAATTGAAACTCAATCATGAACAACTTTGTAATTTGTTTCAAAATGCTTCAAAATAAAAGTTAAAAATGGGTTTGCATCAAGCTACAGAGTTTCTGCATGACAAAAGAAATACACACTGAGGGATGGAATGGTAGGGTGTTTGCCTTGCATTCGCTAAGCCAGGGCGAACCTGGGTTCGATTGCCGCTATCCCACAAAACCCCCCAAGCCAAGAGAGATTTCTGAGCGCATAGTCAGGAGTAACCTCTGAGAGTCACAGGGTATAGCCAAAAAAACAAACAAAAAAGAAACGCACACTGAAACTAAAGGATAGCTAACTGAGTGAATCAAGATTTGCATTTAACACATCAAATAAAGACTTGATATGTAGGATATAAAAGTGCTCGCAAGGATCAGCAAAAACATTCAGAAAGAATTCCCTGAAATGGGAAGAGAAAATGAACAGACATATTTCAGAGGAAAACAAGCAGATCACTATTAAGCAAATGAAAGTTACTTAGCATCATTTATTAGGAAAATCCAAATCAAGTCAGTAATCAGATATCATCTCACACTAGTGAGAACAGCACATATCAAAATTTGTAGAAATATTTTGTGCTTTTTTTATTATTTAAACAACTTGATTACATGCATGATTTTGTTTGGGTTTCAGTCATGTAAAGAACACCACCCATCACCAGTGCAACATTCCCATCACCAAGAAATGTTTTGTGCTGTTTGGGATGTTGTGAAAAGAAATTCTCAACCACTACTGGTGGGAATGTTGTCTAGTTCAACCCCTGTAGGAAATGGCAAGAAACTTAGAAACTTACAAATGAACCGCTATATGTCCCAAAATTCTACATGAGGTATCTACCCCATGGTTTAAAAATGTTCATTCTGGGGCCGGAGCTATAGCACAGCAGTAGGGCATTTGCCTTGCACACGACCGATCCAGAAAGAACATGGTTCGATCCCTGTTGTCCATGTGGTCTCCCTAGCCAGGAACGATTTCTGAGCACATAGCCAGGAGTAACCCCTGAGCGTCACTGGGTGTGACCCAAAAAACAAAACAAAACAAAAAATGTACTTTCAAAAGGACAGATACACACTTTCATTGCTGAACTTAGAACAATAACTAAGATATGGAATCAATCCAGGTTCAAGACAGATGAGTGGATTATGAGGATTTGTTAAATAAACACAATGAAATACTGTACAGCTGAAAGGAAAGACAAAATAATGCAATTTACTGCAACCTGATTATAGCTGAAAAATATCACATTGAGTGAAGTAAGCCAGAAAAAAATAAGATAATCTCTTTTATATATAGTATATAAAATAACTAAATAAGGAAATGTAAAGCAATAAAGGAGAGATGCTTACATCATGTTTGACCCTTAGCTTAGGGAAAATAAATTAAGTTGGAAAGGAAGATGAGAAAGAATAGGGATCAGGGCTTCAATTATACTGGTTACATGGAAAAGTGGTGTAGCTATACATCCAAAGTACAGTCTGAAAACAGGAGTTCTAAACTATGGCCACTTACCTTTGCAATGTGCCTGTCAAGGTTGCAGACAGGGGGCAGGGTGGGTTTGGGGGTTTGGGAATTGGGAGATGATAGAGTATGGTAACACTGGTGAAGGGAGTTGACAATGAATGGATTTTGAACTAAAGCATAACTATCAACCTTTTAAATCACAATTTTAATTATATTTTCAAATTAAGTATGCCTCAACTTGTATTAATAGTCAACTTTCAGTATGGATATTTTTTCTGTACTCTCTATTTACAGAGTCCTATTCAAACATTTTCCCTTTTTCTGGTTTTGGTCTTGGTTTTTATTTTGAGGTCACACCCAGTCATACTCAATTGTTACTCTTGACTTTGCACTCTGAAATTAATTACTACTGGTGGTACTTAGGGAATTATATGGAATGCCAGGGATCAAACCTGGGTCAGATGTGTGCTAGCCCATCAAGCCCATTCTATGTTTAGCTTCTTTGGACTATTTTCTAAACCTAAAATATTTGTCTCAAATTCACTTTTTCAATGAGAATAACTTCCTTAATATTCCTTTTTGTATTTTTCATGATGACAGCAAATCAACAAAACTTTGCTATGTTTATAAGTAATTGTGGGCTAATCCTTGAATTTTAAAGTCTCAGTTAATGTATGTAGACTTCCTAATTATTAATATTTGAACTAATTATAAATAAATTGTTTTTCTTTCTTTTGGGGGTGGATATTGGTCACCCAGAGGTGATCCATGAAGGTAATGAATGAATTATTGTACAATGATTGCACAAATGAGTGTGATCATTGTCTATCCCTATACCTCAAACTCATTTTACTCAGCGTAATCTTCTTCATATCCACCAATATATAAGTAAAATACATTACTTCCTTTTCCCTAACAGCTGCGTAGTATTCGATTGTGTAAATATATCACAGTGTTTTTGGCCACTCACCTGTTTTCAGGCACGAGGGTTGTTTCCAGATTCTGGTTATTGTTAATAGTGCTGCAACATACATAAGAGTGCAGATGCCTTTTCTGTGTTTTGTTTCAGGGTCCCTGGGATATATTCCTAGGAGCAGTATAAGTGAGCCATATGGGAGGTCAATTTCTAGTTTATTTATTGATTGGAAAAGCTCTTTATTCCAGTGTTATGCAGTTTTGGTCCCTGTAACTTTATAATACAGTTCCAAATTAGGTAATGAGAATTTTCTATATTTCTTACTTTTTAATATGGCTTTGGCTACTCATGGTCTTTTCTGATTTATTATTGACTTTTCTATATCCTTGAAAAATGTTGACTTAATTTGGATGGAAATTTCATAGAGTTTACATGGTAACTTGGGTTAGACAGTTTAACAATACTGATTTTTCTAAACATGATCATGGAATATTTTCTAAGGTTATCTATCTCTTTCTTAAATGATTTAAAGTTATAGTGTAGAGATCCCATAACTTTTGTTAAATTGACTCCTAAATACCTAATTTTTATACTGTTTTAAAAGGGATAAACTTTTAGATCTCATTCTCCTCTGATCCATTCTTTGTATATAAGAATGCAATTAATTTTTAGTATTAATATTGTGGCCATCTTCTTTGCTGTATTGATTATTGTTTCTAAGAGATTTTGGTGGAACCTTTAGGGTCTTCTCTGTATTTTATCAAACCATTTGGAAATAGTGATAATTAGACTTCTTTTTCTTTCCTGATTCGTTGTAGCCAAGACTTCTAATACTATACTGAATAAAAGAGAAAATAGAAGAATCTTGCCTTGTACCTGATCTCAAAGGGAATTATTTAAGGTTTTCACCATTAAAAAAGATACAGGCTAGCATTTGTTGTCTATATGCTGTATATAGTTTGTTACTATTTTGAGAAAAATTCTATTTACCCTTATTTTGTTGAGAGTTTTTTGGCATGAATGAATATTGGATTGTGTCAAAAGCTTTCTATGCATTGTTTGATATATCTTTTAGTTATTTCCTTTTACTAATGTGACATATTTTATTATTTGATTTTCATATGTTAAACCCTAATTATGAATCCCACTTGATTTTAACCATATGTTGTTGAAATCAGTTAACTAAGATTTTCCATCAAAGTTCTTTAGGGATAATGGTCTAAAATTTCCTTTTCTGGAAATATCTATACTTTAGAAGATACTAGTGCAAGGTGAGCTTCATAGGAGACGTTAAGAATTCCTGTGTTTTAGATGTTTTTTGAAGTTTCTATATTTTGAGTGAAGGCAGAAAGTCATCTCTGAAGGTTTGATATAGCATATTATTAACTTTTGTTCTTGAAAAGATTATATTTATTTTTTCAGATTCCTAATTTGTGAAAAAAATAGAAAAAGCTTTCTACTTTCTCTTCATTCAGGTTTGGAGATCACATGACTCTAAGAATTTAACCATTTCTTCCAGACTCTCCAGCATAAAGTCACTTATTGCAAATTCACTATATTTTGAATTTCTGGAGGGTCTGTTGTAATTTCTCCTCTTTTTTTCTCTGACTCAATCTATTTAAACATTTCATCTTTATTTTTTCTCATGAGTATAGTTAAAGGTTTATATCTATATTATTTATTCTTTAAAAGAATCAACTCTTATTTTCATTGAGTCTTTGAATTGTTCTATTGGTTTTTAGACTGTTGATTTCTTCTTTTGTTTTTATGATATTTGGGTTCTACTACATTTTAGATTTGTTTGCTTTTCCTTCTTCTGATATTTTAGATAATGTTTTAGTTGTTTATTTGAACTTTTCCCTCTTTATAAATGTAGGCCTGCATTGATAGGAATGCCCCCCATAGTACAGCTTTTGCAGTTTCATAGATTGTAAGTGGTATTTTCATTGTAATTAGTTTTAAGGAATTTTTCATTTCTTCCTTGATTCCTTCTTTGATTCATTTGCTGTTTAGCAGTGTTTAGTTCAGTTTCTGTGTGTATAATTTTTTTCATCCTCTCTCTCTCTCTCTCTCTCTCTCTCTCTCTCTCTATATATATATATATATATATAGCAGTGTTTAGTTCAGTTTCTGTGTGTATAATTTTTTTATCCTCTCTCTCTATATATATATATATGTTTGAGTTATACTAATATTCAATCTATAGTGGAGACATTTGATGTGTAAGAGAATAACATATATTCCTGTTTGGAGAAGTAAGTTTGTTTGTCCAGCAGTCCCAGTTCTTTTAGCTCCTCCTTTAGGACTCCTGTCTCTTTATTGACATTCTGTCTAGCTGATCTATCTAGTGGGGAAAGTACAGTATATGTTTCTTGAGATGTGAAACATTTATGTGTTTCTTTAGTTTTGTTAACAACAGCTTTATGAGCATTGCTGGACCTTCATTCAGTGCATAAATGTTAATGATAGTATTTCTTGATCTATTGTTCCCTTATCCAAGAAGTAATGTCCGTTACTGTCTCTAATTACTCTCTTCATATTGAATCCTATTTGGTCTAATATAAATATGGCTACCACAGCCTTTTCACTTTGTAGATTGTTTTCCATTCTTTCTCTCTAAATCTGCATTTATTCTGTGAGTTTAGGTGTTTTTCCTTTAAGTAGCAGATAGATGGATTTTCTTTCCTGATCCATCCAACTACTTGATTTGTTTTTATAGGGGAGTTTATTGTCACTAAGAGAAATTAATGACATATTAATCTGTGTTGCCATGTGTGAGTATGTTTGTATGTGTGTTCTAGCTGGCTTTGCAACATATATTTGCAAAGACTTTCAGAAATTCTTGCAGGATTGGTTAACTTGTCACAAATGCTGCCAGATATTGTTTGTTGGAAAATATTCTTATCCCTCTCTCAAGTATAGATAATAGCTTTGCAGTGTAGTAAACTCTAGGCTTGATGATATTTAAATCAGTATTTAAATATGTCATTCTACTTTATCCAAGCTTATAAGATATCATATGGAAGGTCTGTTGTGATTCTTAGGTTGTTTCCTTTGAATTTTAGGGTTTTCTCTCTCTCTTGCTGCTTGTAAATGTCTGGATTTAATTTCACCATTTTGTCTTGATTTTTGTGTCTTGGTTTCTGTGTTTATTTTGTTTGGTATTCTGGCCTCTTGAATTTTTAAAGATATGTCTCTCCAAATATAAGAAAGTTCTCGGTTATTTTTTCCACTAGATTATCTTCCCCTTAACATTTTCCTCTCCTAGTGTTTTTATGATTCAAAAATTATTCCTCTTGCTATTATCTATCTATCATGTATCTTACACTCTCTCTACTTCTCTTTTCTTTTGCCATTAAATTATTGGTTATAATCAGTATTTTGTCTACATCACAAATACAGTCCTCCAGATTATTAATTCTGTTGCTATAGCATGATATTGCATTTTTAATGCCTTCAATTCCATTTTTATGGACTTTGATACCTTGATCAGTTTATCTTTCAGTTGGCTAAATGTTCTACTAATGATTGCCTAATTTATATTGACATTTTATAGAACATTGATTTAATGTACTTATCAATGAGGCTTGAGGCTTCATTTGATCTCAATGATTTGCCAGAAGTAGTGACCCTGTCTAGAAAAGCAAGTGAATTCTTTTGTTTCCCCATTGTTCTTTAAGTTAGTGGGTGCTATGATTTAATCTTCAAATTCCCAACTATCTGAGCTCTAGTCTGTTTTATTATAGTACAACAAACTATTACAATTTATAATCTGCTAATCTAACAATTTATGTTCTCATAAAATCCTATTTCAATGTTCATTCAGATGAATATCTAAAACTCCCATTTGTTTAGAGGGTTATTATTGAGCTATCTGAGGAACAATATAAAAAAACAGCAATAATTAAAGTTGTTCGGTAAAAAATTTGGTTTTAGATTTGAGAGCCAGGCAATTAGTACTGCCTTGATCCAGAGATCCAGGCAGAGATGAAGGAACAATGGGGTGGGAAGAAGGTCAGATACATTGACACTCCTAGATAATAAAATAGGCTACATACTGGGTTCTAGAGCTGGGCAAAAGGAACTTTCTTGGTCCAGAAATTCAAGCAGAAGTCGCACCCATAATTATTTTTTAATATTCACCACTTGTCTAATATTCATATATAACTGATATTTAAACATAGAACTGTTATTCTATACTGTTATTTTGTATACTTTATATTAGAACTTATTTTGTATACTTGTATACTTAGAACTTTGTTCTAAGGGAAAATATGTTGAAATAAATCATTTGTGAAAAGAAAATACTGCCTTTGTATTTATTTTTGCTTTTAAATTTATTTATTTTACCTCTATAACTAGCAGAGGTTACATAATTGTATCTTGTCCACAGAGATGTTTTTCTCTCTGCTAAATATTATTACATTATTACACTCTTTATGTATCAATTTCTTTCAAGTGTTTTTATGTGCAATGTACTAGACCAGGAATGCACTTTAATATCAGTTCATGAAAAAATCATTTTCCTACTAAATTTATATTCAAAATGCAGCCAGGTAACATGTTAACTAGCTATGATACAACACAGAACATATTACAAAAAGAAAGCTGAAATCATTAGAGACTTCCAGTGAAAAAAAGTAATATTTTCACATTGTGTTAAAGGTCAAACATATTATGAACTATATATTAAGAAATGACTTACGTTTTCTGCCACTATTGTGTAACAAAGCTTTGAATCTCTAACCATATAAGCCAATAATTTATAACAAATATGTTGTGAATAAATTATATATGTAGATGTGATATAGATTTGAATTAGTTAACAAGAAAAGAATAGAGCAGAAAAAATATTAATTACATTTGTGAAACAAAATATATAAAAGCAAAGGCATTGTGGGTGGGAATGTAAATATAAATAAACTATTACATGGTGAAGTTATAATATAAAATAGAGTGAGGAAACTAAGATTTCATCTCATATTCTCTGAAGAAACTACTAAAAGTAAAAAAAATAACCAAGAACTATAGCCAAAATCTAATAAAGGAGATCTCTCCAGAGGATGTCAAGAGAACAGGAATAAAAGGCAAAGAATGAATTAAATATCAAACGTAAAGAAAAGTGTAGTTTAAAATTTAAATTTATTAATATCTGCATAAAATACAAATGGACTATATAATTTTCTTTTTAATTGTTCAAGGGATATGATTTCATACCTCTTCAAAACATGGCACTAATCCACTCTTACCACTGAAATATCACTCCTTTGATCACTTTTCTCTCTCCCTAACTAGTAATCTTGTGGTCAAACTTCAAGTGATTATTTTTAACATTTTTGTGTTTTTTGTTTCTCTCTTATATTTCCCACAAATGAACGAGAATATTCAGTATTTGTCTTTCACTCTCTGACCTGTTTCACTTTGCTTGACAGCTTTCGTCTCCATCTATGTTGTCACAAAGAGCAATATTTCATTTGTTTTACAGCTGAGTAGTATTTCATTATAAATATTCCAACTTATTTGTGTATATGGTTTGGGTCACACACCTAGCAGTGCTTAGTGGCAACTTCTGACTCTTTAATTGAGCATTGCTCACAATGGTGATCAAGGGGCCATGTGATACTGGGGGTGGTGTCAGACCTTCTGTAATCAAAGTACACACAGACCTTGTAGAACTTTCTCTGGCCTGACACTCTAACTTTGAGAGAATATCACATTATATTTTAAAATCAAATCATATGCTCTTCTAAAAAGATACATAAACAAAGCTTCAGGTTCTGAAACTTTTCATGGGTGCACCACAAAATGAAATGCAAGATTTGCAAGTTGTAGTCCTTTTTATATAAATTCAACACCAGACTGATGTCTCACTGTATATGAGTTGGATAGAAGCAATGTGAGGGTATCTATCTCTCCACTTGTCTCCCTTACTCCAGCCTAGGGCCAATGCCCTTTCTGTGGAAAGTGAACTGGGTGTGGGATGAAGGAAATAAATCAAACTGAAAATTAGTCTCAGTTGTGCCTCATCATGAATTTGCACCATGGGCCTCAGTTTCCTATCTTAAAAATGAGCTATAGGGCCAGAGTGATAGCACAGCAGTAGGGGATTTCCCTTTCAAGCTGCTAACCTGGGATAGACCTGGGTTCAATCCCCAGCATCCTATATAGCCCCCCAAATCAGACAGAAGTGATTTCTAAAATCATAGCCAGGAGTAACCCCTGCAGGGTGTGCCCCCCCCAAATGAGCTCTAGTGAAAATATTTTAAAAATCCAGTCAAAAATTTAAAAAGTATATGACATATAAACAGCAACATAAGAAAACAGATGTGGATAAAGTAATATGAGGCAGTATAGACTTCAATACAAGAACAAAAAAAAATTTGAAAGATAATTTCTTATAAAGAGACTAGATCAACTCAAAAGAAGACATAGGAACTTGTGTGATTTGTGACTAATAACATAAGGTAATATTTTGAAGTTGGGGCTGGAGAGATAGCATGGAGGTAAGGTGTTTGCCTTTCATGCAGAAGGTCATTGGTTCGAATCCCGGCATCCCATATGGTCCCCCGAGCCTGCCAGGAGCGATTTCTGAGTGCAGAGCCAGGAGTAAGCCCTGAGCTCAGCCGGGTATGACCCCCCCCCCAAAAAAAGAGTTGGAGTCAACTTAGATGTCTAACAACAGACGAGTGGATCATGAAGATGTGGTACATATACACAAGGAATACTACACAACTGTAAGAAATGATAACATTATGTAATTTACTGCAACAAATGTATTATAGTTAGGTCAAAATGCACACATATTTCTCTCAAGTAAAATGTAATAGTTATCAATATATCATAAAACAGAAATGATATGATAGCTTATTCTAGTTATGTATAGTACTTATGAAAGTTTTTATGTAATAGCATAAAATAGTTGACAGGTTCATATCCCCATAGCAGAAGTGTTATATCTCTTTGCTTATCAAAGTGGCATAACATTATTTTGATAGGAGGCAGTATTTCTTTACAAATTTAATAACTCATTATTATTATCATTAAAAAATCTGTTATAACTAGTTAGTTATGCAGCAGCAATTGCCAGTATCTCTATACTAATGTGAGAGTTACTATTGAAAGTCTATTTTCCGGGGCCAGGGCAGTGGCACAAGCAGTAAGACATCTACCTTGCCCATGCTAGCCTAGAACTGACATCAGTTTGATCCCTCGGTGTCCCATATCGTCCCCCAAGCCAGGAGCGATTTCTGAGCGCATAGCCAGGAGTAACCCCTGAGCGTCGCTGGTGTGGCCCCAAACAAAACAAAACAAAAAGTCTATTTTCCATTTAAGGTCTACAATTTCAATACTTTGTCATTATGAGATAGTGACACCATTGTGAACCAAAATGCTGTAACCTCAAGCCTTTAAAACATCTCTGGCTTTATGATATTTATTTTTCATTTAGTCAGCCAAAAGACAAGTTCAAGTTTCTCAAAGATGGTAGATCACAATGTGATCTAAATGATCATAGAAATATGATGAAAGGAGGTTGAGGTCACAAAAAGTCTACACAAGACTTGTTAGCAAATGACCAAGCTCACATTGCCTATTATGATTTACTTAAGCAAAAATCAATCATCACTTACAGGAGCAAACAAATATTTTTGTGTTTGTTAATTTTAAAACATCTGATATTATCTCAAGTAATCCAGATACTAATCACTTTGAGAGTTTTTTTCCTTAAAAATGCTTTCATATACGATATTGCTTAAGTAATTAGGCAGTAATTATGGTTTGAACATTTGTATTACAAATACTGAAAAACATAGTTATCCAATGGCAAACATTTGGTAAAATTATAAGTGTTACTGCATTGTAATACAACAGTTTGTAGTTCTAGGAAAAGAAATTAGAAACAATATCAATGTTAAGAGTAAAAATTTATCACATCTCTTCTCATAATTTATGTTTTTACGTTTTATTCTTTATGTAGGTAGGTAATTACTATGATATTTTATATCAATAGCACAGGTTTATATTTATTTATATAATTATTTTGGCCCAATTTTTCTATTTATAACATTATATTATTTCTGAGAAATTCCCTAAACATTTGTCTTCAGATCTGTTGATGATGAGTTATCATGCTTTGTTTACCTGAAAGCATCATTAGCCATATATAAACATATATAAACAGTACTATTTTAGCTTCTTTAATATCTGATTCTGCTGATTTCTGGGATTCATCTTTCCATTCAGTTATTATATCTCAAGCTTCAAATATAACATATTTATACTTTTGTTCTTTTAAAGAATTTTTTACTTTAATTCTTTTACCTTAAAGTTTTTTCATTAGTTTTTTATCATATGCTCAGGTTTATTTGTATGTATTCAGTTGTCCTTTCTACGAGTCCTTCTTTGTGTTTTCCTTTCATTTGTTTAAGATAGTTCTTTTATTTTTTATTTTTTGGGGGTTTTTTTTGGGGGGGGTCACACCTGGCAGTGCTCAGGGGTTATTTCTGGCTCTATGCTCAGTATTCGCCCCTGGCAGGCACAGGGGACTATAAGGGATGCCAGGGTTTGAATTACCTTCTGCATGAAAGGCAAACGCCCTACCTCCATGCTATCTCTCAGGCCCTGAAAAAATAAAATAAAATAAAATAAAATAAAATAAAATAAAAATAAAATAGTTCTTGGGGCTGGCAAGGTGGTGCTAGAGGTAAGGTGTGTCTGCCTTGCAAGCGCTAGCCAAGGAAGGACCACGGTTTGATCCCCCGGCTTCCCATATGGTCCCCCCCCAGCCAGGGGCAATTTCTGAGTGCTTAACCAGGCATAACCCCTGAGCATCAAACAGGTGTGGCCTGAAAAAAAAAACAAAAACAAAACAAAAATAAAATAGTTCTTGATACTTTACTATTAAAAATTGCATCTCACCATGTTCTTCCTCTAAACACTATGCTAATGATTCATATATATGCCTATTTTTCTTTTAAGTATTCAAATTGGTTGCTTTTTTGAATCCTGTCTTCAGATATTTCTAATATTTTATAAACAGAATTCTTCATCTTAGCCTTAACATACCAGGTTTTTTAATTTATACTTCTATAGGAACATTTTGTAATTTTTCATCTTTTTACCATTTTCCTATTTTCTTGAGCATGTTAATATTCCTATCTACTAACTCTAACTAAAAACTTTGTGGATCTTTATTTTTTCCTTCTAATCATATTACTCTTTCAGAGCATGCCTAGTGTTAATATAAAAGTATTAACTGTGAAAAAAATTAGATGATTGCAGATAATACCAGCTTCCTTAGAAGTTCTTATTTTATAAAGCCCTCTGCTTAGCTAATAGATGTGAATGGGGTAGTAATCATTTTAATCTAATTAAGGACTGAACTAAGTAGGATCTGGATTTCAGATTTGTTAAGATTGCCCTGATTTTTTACTCACTCCTAAAGTAAATGTGTTCATGTCTCAGTTTCATCTGAGATTATATATTTGCTAGTGTCCTCTACCTGGTGTAACTTGAACAGTATTCTAGTATGATATGAGAGAAGTAACAGTAAAACAACCTATAGGCTCATACTAGCTGTTGTAAGACATTTAGCTTTCACTCCTACTGAAATGGAAAACCTAATGGAGGATTTTGGCAGAGAAATAGCATTAAAATTACTAAAAGTTTTTGTTTATTAGATGTGGGTGCCAGGGTTACTTCAAGTAGTGGAGGAATAGCTGGAGTATGAGAAAGGATGAGTATTTGGGTTTGGGATCATTACAGGGTATGTAACCCAGAACTAAATTACATTTTTAATAGCTCACTTGGCTTTTGTATTTGGAATAAATTGTAAAGATCAAATAAAAGATAGTAAATCTATAAAATAATTATGAAAACTGTGAAATTATTATCTTTATATGGTAACTGATAAAAAGCAGTCAGTTGCTATAAATAATGTGATAAAATTGGCAAACAAAATTTCCTGATAATAGTATATATAATAAAAGGAATCAAGTATGTATTCACATTTAAGGGAAAAGTAATTGGAAGGATTAAATTCTATGAGTTAAATGTAAACCACTTTAATAGAGTTGTGTAACTTGGTTGTAATCAGGGCAGGAGAAGAGTTCATGCTCATTTGGGGATTTGGAAATTGAATGAAGATGAATGTACAAACTACTATTCAAAATAGAGATCTAGATAGATTAATGAGTGGTATTGGATTTGACAATAAAGCCAACATAAGTGAAGACAGGACCAGTCCTTCTAATGCATGGAGCAAGATTGAATGTTTTCTTTTTTATGTTTTCTATTTAAGCACCATGACTATAAACATGCACAGGTGAAGGGAGTGTACATTTTATGATTGAAATCCAACTACAAGATTGAATATTTTCAAGTTATTTTTGTCTTTGTTCTGTCATCATATTAAGGTCATGCTTTTTTTTATAAAGAGTTGAGAAAACTGCTTAAAATTCAATAAATAGAACGTTGATTTTATAAGAAAAAAAATCTTATCAGTATTCAAACTAAAGAAAATTTGAAGCTTTTAACACATTTTTAAATGCCAGTAAGGCTCAGGCTGCCAAATTCAACTGATGTAAAAGATGCTCAGGACATTCAGACTCCCATCTAGGAAGACAACTGGACTTTATTTTCATGGCACATTCTCTAAGGATTTGTGGATTCATTTTAATCATTCCATCACTGTTTTTTTTTTCCACGATCGCATCAACACTTCTTACCACCTAAAATTTTTCAGAATATCTTTATATCAGTACAAGGTAAACTTTTAAGACATAAATTTCAATTGTGGGGAAAAAAAACAAGCTGCTATATAGAAATAGGGGCAAAATAACTAAAAAAAAAAGAAAGAAAAGCACTACACACCTTATTATAATTGGGCATCAAGACCCAGAGGGCAGCTGTGTGTAAAGTTGAATAATTTTAACAACAATGTTAAATAGGTTGGTGATATTTGATTTGTTTTTCAACTCCTGAACAGAGCTGGCATTTAGAGAAAGTGGGAGAAATGCAAGATACATCTGCAAACATTTCAAAATGTCAGCTCTCTGACTTCATATAAGTTGGTGTTAAAGAGAATAAAGTCATTTCTTTAAAAAAATCCCACTTTAAGAGATTAAGTATATATGTGACATATGCATATGTGTGGCATATTTCTTAACTATAGTATTTATTTTGAAAATGATATTAATATTTGTTATGATTTAAACCATTTCTATAACTACTAGATATGCATTTGTTCAATGTGCTGATAAACATTAAGCATTAAAAAAGCCGAAATCATGTTAAAAAGTAATCCATTTACAATCTGTGAAATATCTCCAATCTATTACTCCCATTCTTTAAAAAAAAAAAAGTGATCTCTGTGAGTAAAAGCTAGCTAAAAATTATGTCCAGAAATAATATCAAAAAATAGATTTTCAATAATAAAGTTCCATTATATGATGCAAAAAAAATGGCACCCTTTCCTAGTAGCTAAGGGCCACTCCTGACAATACTTAGTTTGCCATTGCATGCAGGTATCCATCAGGGCCACACTGGGCAAAACTTGGACTCACCAGAGATACACTTATCAGTGCTCAGAAGATCATGAGGGATCTTTAGTAGGGATCCAACTTGGATTCTCACATGTGAAAGAATGTGCTTTGTTTGTTTGGTTTTGGTTTTGGGTCACACTCGGCAGCGCTCAGGGGTTACTCCTGACTTTATGCTCAAAATCGCTCCTGGCAGGCTCAGGGGACCATATGGGATGCCCGAATTCTCCGACCCCCTAAAACATGTGCTTTAACTCTTAAAACTATCTCCCCCACCCTGAGACTACTTGAAAAGATTCAATAATACAAAGATCGAGAGATAATACCAAAGTCGGTGGTACATTCCTGGCATATGACAGATCTAAGTTTAATTTTAGGCACCACACAGTCTCCCAAACATCAAATACAGATCTGGAGGCCTCCAGCACTGAAGAGGTGGCCCACGTATCCCTAATAGTACATCCTTGGGTGCTTGCCTTGAATCACCAGCCTGACTGGCCAAAAACTACTGGAAGGCTGCCATACCTCCTGAGCACTGCATAGAAGCCCCCTCCTAATATAAATACACATATAAATTGTAAAGCCTCTCTCTGTATTCACATATTTCCAGAATACTTTCATGTAAAATCTCGAGTCTACATGGTCACTATTTCTCCTCTAGTCTATTTCAATACCCCTCACTCTTTTTACTTCATTCTTTGCCCACATATACGTTATGCTTAGTCTATTAAATCAGATGATATATTTAAAATCTAAAATCTTACAACTCTGCAGCTCTAACTTCCCTCTACTATTTTCTCAGTCATTCACCTCCTGCATCCCAGTTCCTTGTTCTCCTTTGGCACACTTCCACCTCAGAGAATAGCCTTTTCTTCTCTCTCTCAAAAATAATTATCCTCTACCTCTTTCAAGATTTGGCCCACACACTACCTTCCAAATGGACCTTACCAGACACCACCATTCACTTACAGCTCCCAGGTCAGCCTAATCTAAAAATATTATAATTCACTCTTTTTTATACTTATTTAAAAATTGTTTTTTCTGCCCTGCTAGATGACCAAGGAGAGATCAGCAATCTAGCTGTTTTATTCACTGATAAATCTCAAATGTTTAGACCCATAACTTGCATGTAGTAGGTATAAAATAAATAATAAATTAATCAAAAACTTCAACTTGGAAATTCTAAAAATGTTTTCTAAAAATAAAAAAATAAAAACTCTTTGGTATCATTCAGTGAAACAAGAGATATCACCCAGCATGTTTTGACTATTTCATTTGGACTCCAAGCCCACTTCCTTCCTTTAATTTTCATACATATTAGTGATTCTGCTTTGACTAAAATTGCTCCACGAGAAATCACAATAGCAACAAAAGAAAAACTACAATTAAGCTGAATTTTCTTGAGGAGAGGGTAGAAAGAAGCAATGTTGAAAAATAGCATTTTATTTTCTGACACAGTGGGAACATTTAATGGCCACATTAAATTGTTTATGTTGAGTGCTTGCTTTAAAAAAAAAACCACTGCCCTCTTATTTCTTTTCTTCACAAGATAAAACAAATTGAACATATTTTTCTTCTAAATGCATGACATTTCTTAAGTACTATGACATAATGTGGCATAAAATAGTATATTTCAGAGTCAAAAATAATTGCCAAGAAAAAGTTGTTTTAAAAATTTGGTTTGTGGTATGAACAAATCTAATACACATAGCTATACCTAAATTTTTTCTTTATTAAAATATTAGTCTAGAACTTTAAATTAAAAAGTAAAATTTATGTATCATAATAGGATAAACAGCAGCATTTGTGTTTTCTGAAAAATTTTCAGTGAGTGGGTAAAAGAGAAGTGATGATGAAATGACTAATTATATTCCTATGCATCAAATAATAATGTGCTGAAAATACTTGAGAAATAACCCACTTACTTGGTGGGTAGACTACACCTGGTAGTACTAAAGGGCTCTTTCTGATTCTGCAAAGATGGCACAACAAATTGTTAGATGGTACTGTTAGGTGGATATCAGAGTGGCATCCAGTCCTCTGAACATCACCTAGGATGGCCCCAATGACCACCAACATGAAGTATTGTCCACTCCATCTGGACTACAGCCAACAATTTTCTAAGTGTTCAGCTCCAATAACTAATGATGGAAAAATATCATCAGCTAGAAAATAATACCTTGCAGAACGAAGAAAGAAACGGAAGGAAGGGGGGAAGAAAGAAAGGTAGGAAGGAAGGAAGGAGGAAAAGAAATAAAGAAGAAAGAAAAAGAGAAAGAAAGAAAGAAAGAAAGAAAGAAAG
>PVKC010019311.1:0-19171 GCA_004027635.1 Crocidura indochinensis
CATAACACACGCCTCTCCCCAAGCAGATGGGCCAACCCTCAGGGAAAGGAAGTTCTTCTAAGATCCTCCTGTCTTGTTCTTCCCAAATGGGCTCTGCTATAAAAAGCAAATTAAACAGCCATTGTTCCTTTCCTGCGTGAAGCTGGCATGCCTACATCCTGCTTCATCCCAGAGGCTCCCGGAGGTTTGCTGCCTGCTCACTGAGGCCTGCTACCGTTTCCAGAGCTCAGAGAAGCCTGTCTTCCACGTAGGAACAGTTCTTGAGTTCTGAACCTTCCTGCTCTTGCAAGGATAAAGAATTCACCACAAAAAGGGGCATTCTTCTTTTTTGTGACTGTCAGTCTTCTTGGGGGCCTGGAGAGTTACTTTTATAGATTTTATAAACAGTTTAAGGTCCTATTCCAAGAAATCCCCAAAGACTGATCCTTCAGCTTATGAAACAGTATGGTTGTCGGGTAAAGGTTTGTTCTAGTATTTTACAGGAGTTCTATTATTTTAAAGCACATAATCATCCAAAGGGAATTATATGAGGTGATGGAAGTATTTATTAACTTCATTGTGGGCAATGGTTCACAACATGTATTTAGTTTATTAAATCAACACATTGTATACTTGAAATCTATTCAACTTTTTTGCTTGAGTTTCAATAAATATGGTAATGAAATAAACTTTTAAACATCAGCCAGAGAAATAGGACAGGGTTCAAGTGCATACCTTGCATGTGGCTAACCTCAGATTGATCTGTGACACCACGTTTCCCCCAATTGCTGTTTGGTATAGTCCCGGATGCCCTTCAGCACTGTCATGGTGACCCAGATGATGCCCAGCATCACAGAGCTTGAGCAGCACTTCACAAAATGGTGCCCAGCACTAAGTAGGCTGAACATTGAACTACTGTATTCCTGGTGTGAGTACCCCAGAGGCCTCCTAAGAATCTAAGGGAGATAGCACGCAAAAAGCAATCAAACCATCTAAAGTAAAAAACCCTAGAATATTTCCTTTTTTCTGTCTTTGCTTCCTTTTCTCTTTATAATGCCATGGATTGATATATCTTCACAGATATAAGCAAATACTCTATCACAGAGCCATATTTCCAACCAACCTAACATATTTTCTAAGAAAAAACTCACAGAGACCAAGGATTGAGCTTAAGTGCTAGAGCACATGTCCTGTATTTGTGAGGCCCTGAGTTTGATGTGTGAGCCTTAGCTACTGCATGCCCTTCTCCCATTATTGCACACAAATAATTACATAAGAAAAATCATTAAAAGAATAAAGTCTGCCAGGGGGCAAATGAGAGAGATATGGAATGCATGTTGGGAACAGGGTGGAGGGAGGACAATACTGGTGTTGGAAATGGCCTTGATTGTCACTCTGTACCTTAAATATTTGTGAAAGATTCATAATTCACTTTGATCACAATAATTATTATTTTAAAAATATTAAAAAAATAAAGTCTGTTGAGAGTAAGGTAATTAAATTAAACTGAGCATCTACAAAGCAAAACTTGTGTGTTAAGGGGCCAAGTGAGGGGTGAAGGGAAGCAATTTCTGGAATCTTCAGAGAAAACAAAAAAATGGGAAAGAAAGTAGAGGGAGGTGGGGACTAGCAGTTTATTTGTGAACAGACTATTTTTCTCAGTTAGTAGCATTTCTTTATCATGTTGTAAAATGATGGTAGAATACTTATCCTCCCCTCATAATGTAGACTCTGGGATCTAGAATTTTTGTAAGATTTGATTTTTACATATTTCTTTATTGAAAAGTCAGTCTGTACTGATTTAACACAGGCAGCTCCGGCATTCTAAAGAGAGAGAACTTCAGGCCAGTTCTTATAGAAGCATGTCTGGGGGCTTCTGGGAGGACCAGCCAGAGAGAATTGGCCATAGTAGTCAAGCCATACAGCTGGGCAAGCCATTTGTCTTTGAGAAAGGAGACACCCTTCTGCCCAGGTCCTCCAATCTTGGCAGAGCACCAGCTTTCTAGCCCCTATAATAAATAACTTAACAACCAACTCAATGGTCTGACTCATCACACTTTAGGCCTCCTTAAGCATTGTGTCAACTTTTCTAATACTCCAGGGGAGGTCCAGATATTGGGTCTAAGGTGTTGTACTAAGAAAGGCAGTCTAAAGAGGGAACAAATATATGACTATCAGGCTTCAGGCACGACAGTGAAACATGTTCAATGTTATTTATTCTTGGGGCTGGATAGATAGTACAGTAAGTACTGTGCTAGCCTTGTGCATAACTGATTCAGGTACTATAACCAACACTACATATGGTCCAAGTCTTCCAGAAGTGATCCCTGAGCACCTTAAGTTGTGGACCAAAGCCAAACAAACAAAAACAAAACAAAATTATTTATTTTTGAGAAAATGACTCAGCTGAGATACTACAAGCCCATTGGAGAGTTGAAACCTAGTGCCTACAGCACTCCTTCAGAAAGCGAAAGCAAATAACAGCATTTACTCTTCCATCTTGCAGCTTGAGAGCTAGTTTTAGTATTTTCAAAAGAGACTCATTAAAATTTTTTTAGAAATAACTGAAAAAACCCAAGTGTACTGGGACAGCACCCACTTAACAGTTCTCTAAACCATTTTACTAAACCTGGGGAGTCTTTAGAGGTTTCCACCTCAGTCTCACATGAAGATGTTCAGAATGAAACCTGGGTATGTGCTTCCTCAACAGCTTCCTCTCTACACGGTCAAGTGGAGGTGTTCCCAGAAAGACTGAAACATTTCTGGTAAATACAGGATGCCAAACAGGAAGTGAGAGGCTGGCAGAGTGAGCAGAGAGAGGTGGATGAAGAAGGTTCCACAGAGAAACAGCTCAGGGACTCCATATTGAGCTCTTCAAATGTGTGATTTCCTGAGGTTTTCCCCATCCAGATACCTCCACATGAGAGTTCTCCATGTACCTCTGGGACTTGTCACAGGACTCCATAACCAACTGCAGAAGTGTTAACCATGACAAGGTTGCAGGCACACTGTGTATGCATCCTCTTCTTTTTATTTTGGTATTTTGAATTTGGGACCACATCAAGTGATCAGGTTTTACTCCTGATTCTGCTCTCAGGAATTTCTCCTAATGGGAGTATAGAGACCATATCTGTAGGGATGCTGGGGTACTAACCCTTGTCAACCTTATGTAGGGAAACTTACCCCTACACTATGTTTCTGAACAGAACTTCCTAGTCTTATAGTAAAAATGAAGGAGGCAGGCTCACCTCTCTGTATGATCTAATTGAGCTTGTGGTCAGGTATTTCACATAACTAATTTGATTGATAGGTTCTCATTGCCTCTTTTATATGGGGCTTAATCAAATAGAAAACAGGAGAAAAATATGCAAAATATATGTTCACAGATCATTGGGGCTGCTGCCCTGGAAAAAAAAGCACTACTTTAGAAAGCTACTAGAATAGCTTACTGATTAGATAGGTTTGAGTTAGAAATCCCACCTAATGCTGGTTAGATTACTGGTGGAGGAGAGTTGCTGGTTTGTCCCGCAAGACACAGAGGCTGCTATTGAACTCTTGCATGCTATAAATAAAGAGCTTTGACGCAGAAGACTTCCAGTGTTTGGCATGCTATTCTTACTTTCCAACACCTAGAACTCAGAAGCTAGTGTTTTAATCCTTCAAAACTGTGGTTATCACAAATGATGATCAACAAAGTTTAAACAAAGCCAGTTCTAGAGTACTGAAGTCTGAAATGGGTTTCATTAAATAGAAATCCAGGGGGCAGTGCACAGTGCTCTCCTGGGGGCTATCTTGAGGGGTACCTTTACCTTTTCCAGCTTCTCGAGGCTTCCTCATTCCTTGAATCATGGTCCTACTGTTTCTTTTTACAGAAAATTATTGAGATTGACCATTAAATCACTCTGACCTGCTCTTCTGTCTTTCCTTTCACTTATAAATGAATCTCCATATATACCAAGATTTTTGCTCTATATTAATGTCAGCACTTTAGCAGTCTTAATTCCAACTACAATTTTAATTCCCCCTTGCCTTGCAATAACTCACAGATGTCAAAGATTCAAAGTAGACAGTGTGTCTGTGTGTGTTCTTTGTTGTGTGTTGTATGTGTGTTTTGGGGAAAATGCATTATTTAATCTTAGCTCATAAGCAAATCAAAGTGAAAGGCTATGGAAACGAGCCCTCAGAGTCAGACACATAGAAACACCTTGACAACTCTAAAACATAAATGTGAAGTAACTAGCCAACAGCAAAGAAATAAAATGCAACAACTCAAGACTAAAAATTTTACCCTGTGTCTGAAGTGATTGTTTATGAAATCTAAGCAGAATCAAAACTTTCTAATATTCAAAAATTCATGTGGTATAGGTCAGAGTTTATACAGTGAGGAAGACACTTCTCTTCAATGTGGCCAACCCCCATTCAATTCAAGCACCACATATTTCCTCAGCACTTTTAAATGTGATCCCTGAGCAAGGAACCAGGAGTTAGCCCTAAACACATCAGGGTTTTCCCCCACCTCCAAAAATTAAAAGGCATGTGCCTACTCACACCAGTGACACAGTGGCTGGGACTTAGGCACTTTTATAGCAAATTTTTTGAGGCAACAGTTAAAGAGATTGAAATATGTAAACCCACACTAAGCAAGTTGAACTGACATGTTGCCTTTAAAGGTGGTGGTAGATTTAAATGATTAGCTGATTCCCACCCATCTCTTTAACTTGGAGTCACCATTGAAAAGAACAGAAAAGGTCCTGGCAGGACAGGAGTCAACATGTCCTAGTTAAAGCAAGAGCTTGCACAAAGCAAGTTGCATCCTGATAGCCTTATGTGTTCAACTGTATGGTGAAAATCTGAGAAACATCTGTTGTCCTTCAGGATGTTCAGGGGACATTCCTGAAAAGAGATGAGGAATACTAGTGCATTTTTCAGCAATATATGGAATTCCATGAATGTCCTTGGTGACAGGACAAATATACCATTTTCCTCAGTCCTCTTTGAGAGAAGAAGGACATTCTGCATGCCGGGCAGACAGGGGACATGAATCACAGTGAAGTTGAGAAGGAATTGTATCTGTCCTACCTATAAGCTGGCATTCCCTCAGACTTCACTGTCATTCATCTAGTAGGCCCTAATTCTCAATGGTTTCTATAATGGCATCCAGAAAATGTATTTTCTACTGTTGTTTTATAAATAGTATACATATGGTTCCTAAATATGCAAGTTAGGATCTATACTTTTACTTTTGACCCCTCTCCAATACTTTTATAGATGCCAAATTTCCATTATTTTTCACTTTTCTATTAAATTTTATATCATAAAAGATGCCCTACTATATGAGAGAAAATATTGGCAATGTTATAACAGAGAATGGGCTAATATTCAAGGCACATGAAATACTCATAAAGCTCCAGAGCAAAAAATTAAAGAAAACAAAAACCCATTAAAGCTCTCTAAATATGGGAAGAGGAGATTAACAGATATTTCCTCAGAGACTATATCTGGATGGTCAGTAAGCACATAAAAGACTTGTCATCAACACATCAACACATCAGGGAAATGCAAATGACAATAGCCCATCATATGAGGTTGGCATATATCAAAAGACTAGAAAAAACTAGCATTGATGGGACAAAAATGGAACTTTCAGTGACGCACAAGCAATTCAAATGCCCAACTACAGATGAATTAATAGATATAATTAATAAATATACACACAATGCAGTGCTATGTGTATTTCACCTGTGAAAAGGTGAAATTCTTTTAACCTAGGTACAAATGGAGGCTATCATATTAAATAAAACAAGCAGAGTATGAAGGATAAATATCATATGATCTGATTACCTGTGAATAAAGGGAAACAAAACAAGAGAATAGGTGGCAAAGAACCATAACAAACCATTGGCCTTAGATTACAAAACAGAGCAGGGAAGGGTGGTTGGTAAAGGCCAGTCTAGAGGTAGATGTGGAGAATTGTTGACCCTTTGGTGATAGTTGGGTGAAGACATTTTGCACATCAAAACTATAAACTTTAACATGATTGTAATCATCTCATCTAAACTATAATAAAATTTTACCTCTCCATATCCCTCCTCTCCTTGTAACTTCTCTTACCCCTTTTCTTCCCTCTGCCATTTCCTCTTACCATTTCCCCCTCTTCTTCCATTTTCCATCTCTCACCTACCTCCTCCTTTCCCTAACCCTCACTCTCTTTTTCTTCTTTCTTCTTCCTCTACTCCTTGCCCCCATCTCCTCATTGCACTCCCCCTCAGGCTCCCTCTCTCTCTCTTCTTTCTCTCCTCTCTTCTTTCTCTGTCTCTTCCTTCTCTCTCTCTTCTTTCTCTTATCTCTTCTCCTTTTTCTCTTCTCTCCTCTCTCCCCCTCTCCTTTCTTTCATTTCTTTCTTCTCTCTCTGCCCTCTCTTGTTCTTTCTTTAGAAAGTCATCACAGGACCAGAGTAATAGCACAGTGGATAAGGCATCCGATTTGCATGTGGCTGACCCAGGCTCAATCCCTGGAATCCTATATGGTCCCCCAAATCTGCCAGGAGAGATTTCTGAATTCAGAGCCAGGAGTAAACGAGTCATCATAGTATGTCAAATGCTTCTTTTCGCTGTTGGAAGAGAGCACTTTTCCAGACTAGATCATTGAGTGACCTTCAGTACCTCTTTCAGTTTGCTTCTACTCTTGGCCAGCTTCAGATTTCAAAGCTTCATTCTTTTATGAGCACTGTATAAACTATATTGTGTGTATTTATAAACTATAAAGTCTCAGTCCAAAACACCACTCACATTCCCATCTACCTGATGCTCCATGAACTCTGCCAACCTGTTACTTTATGCCTCTTCCTTCATCATTTGTTCACATCATCCACAGTTTTTTCTTTCTTTTTTTGTTTTTGGATCATACCCAGCAGTACATTCCTGACTGCATTCTAGGATTACTCCTGGCAGAGTCAAATGACCATATGAGTTTCAGGGATTGAACCCAGGTTGGCTGCAGGCTAGGCAAGAGCCTATTTGCTGTATCAACATTTGTCTCCCCACCCATATTTTTAAGATTGTACCCAGGGTGTTCTCTAAGATGGTCTTTCCCTAAATGATCATTTATTCACCCCAGGTCTCCTCTCCTTAAGTAAGTCTCTCTCCTAAAGTGCCAGCCTATTCCCAACATGGTTACAATGTCTCTCCCGTGAACCAATTCATATTGTAGTCTAGGTGGCAGGGAATGAAAATGCTACCTAGTCACAATTTTTAAAACAATTATGCAGGTCTTGTAGAAATAGTACAATAGTATGTACTTTCTCACCTTGCATACAGTCCACCAGGTTCCATCCCCAGCATCCCAGATGCCCCCCACCCCCGCCACAAGCCACTCTAGAAGTGGTCACTGAGCACAGAACCAGAAAAATTCCATGATATTTGATGGGTGTGGCACCAAAAATGCAGAGAATAAGTGGAGTATGATCTATAAATACCACATCATGTAGAAACATGTTCTTAAAATACAGTCACTTTCCCTCCTCCCAAACTCAAGCCCCATTTATTCTGTGATAGGAAACAAACAGGCCTTATCAAGATACTCAATCCACTCAAATCTTTCCTGGGACTACAGAGACTGCACAGGGCTCCTATGAACATTTTTTTTTACCAAGGAATGGTTTTATTCAAAAGACTTATGAGCTAGAAAAAGCCTCAAGGTACAGAAGAGCTAGAAAAAGCAGTCAGGAGCCCAGCTAAGACTGACAGCAACAGGAAAGGAAGGCTTCTGGGCATGAGGTTAGCATGTTGGGGAGGGGGATACTTCTGTTAAGCTTAGACATGGGACAAACTAATGCAGAACCCTAAAGTGTGTGGTAAACCTGGATACTTTACCCCACGGACTGGCTGCTTTAAATTTGAACCGGTATCAGGAAGGATTATTGTCCAGAAGGGCAAAATGATTATGTTTCTATCTTTATCCTCTCAAATACATGGATATAAAGAGCCAAATGAGAAAACAGGGCCAGAAAAAGCATGAATGAAACAGAACCCAGAAGAGATGAATCCCTTATCCAACATTCAATGTCTAAACTTCCTGGGGGGGGGGGGGAGCTGGGACAACCTTGAAGCATTCTGTAGACAGAAATTCTATGGTTTTCACTATACTTCAGATGAGAATATCTACCATGTACTTAGCAATTATGGCCTAGCAAGCAAAATGTACAGCTCATACAAATCTACAAATCGCTGTAATGCTGCAATGAAAGTAGTTTATGTCCATTTTGCAGTTGTAAAAATTCAGGTTTTTTTCCAAGCTAACAGATTGCTAAAGATTAAGCTCAAACTTAACTGAATCTAATTCCCACATGGCCAATCTTCCATTCTAAGGGGAAATGTGGTACAAATACCTTATCCCTGAAACTGACCCAGAAGAAACCTCCCACTTGCTCAATGTTGAATTTTTGTTTTGTGGGGATTGTTTTGTTTCGGGGCTGAAAAGGAATAAAAAACCTCATGCCAGGTTTCTCCCAGGTTCTAATTAGGAAAGGGATGCCATTTTGTAAGGACCACATGTTCTCAAGCTTGCTAACCCCACCTCACCAATCATTCGTGTCACCATAGCGGAAGTACCGCCTTAGCCTACCTCACCAATGATTCGTGTTACCGTAGCGGAAGTCCAGCCCCCAAGGAAGGGGTGTAACCCCATCCTTCCCCGCCCACTTCCCATCTTATATAAAGAGGATCCAACGGGACCACGAGGTCTCTTTGCCTCTGCTCCGTTGGGAGCAAGCTTTGGACCCTGGTACTAGAAAAAACGAATCCACCTGAGCATTTGCCTGAATCGTTGTCCCTTCAATTCTCCGTGTCAGAACAGAATTTGGACCACGGGCCTTTCAGGGTCATACTGAGATCACATCTGTAGTGCTTGGAGGACCATATGCAGTGCCAGAGATTGAACCCAGGCCGTAGTGTGTAAAACAAGAGTTCTACCCCTTCCATCCCTTCTTATCACATATTTGGACTAGATATCTCTCTCTTCTCTCTCTCTTTCTCTGTCTCTGTCTCTCTGTCTCTCTATCTCTGTCTCTCTCTCTCTCTCTCTCTCTCTCTCTCTCACACACACACACACACACACACACACACACACATCACCATACTATTTCTCCAGGACCAAGGGGCTCCTCTACCTATTCCTATCTTTAGAAATTCATGGGAATGAGTGTTCCCATTCAAGTGCTTGGCTCTATAGTCCTTTAAAAAGAATGATAAAGGAGGGGGATATGGGATGCATGTTGGGAACAGGGGTGGAGGGAGGACAACATTGGTGGTGGGAATGTCCCTGATTCAATGTCGCTATGTTCCTAAAATATTACTGTGAAAGATTTGTAATCCACTTTGGTCAAAATAAAAATTAAAAACAAAACAAAAAAAAGAATGATGATATCAAGTTTTTTTTCTTCATGTTTAGTGCAAGTACAGGTATTTCAACACACTTTTTATTCAGAATGAAAACTTCAACTGCTAATCCAGGAGAAAAAGACCATTTTTGTTTTTTGAAAACCATTTTTGAGGTATCTGAATCTACAACTCTGTTAATCCTACTTTTTATGATTTTATACTTTTATCTTTCCACTAATTCACCTACCATCAAAGAACCCATTTCTCTCTACCTATATCACAAGGAACCCTCCTATCATCAATACCCAAGTAAGTTCAGTTCTAGGGACAAAACCTTCAGTTCTGATATCTTTGATTTTTTTTTTTTGCTCATTTACTATCACATATTTGGAATAGATATCTCTCTGGCCCCCTTCTGTCACTGTGGACATAGTGACATCTACACACATAGTTGAACCGAGATGATTTTGAATTCAACAAAATTTTAACTCAATAATAAATAAAGTATAAATTTTAAAATGATAATTTTTTAAAAGGATCTTTCTACGAGAGAAACACCAAATGGACCATTTCTGATTAAGACTTCTGAAAATCTTTCTTGCCAGAGTCAAGACACCAGCTGCACATTAGAATGACATAGGATGCTTTTTTTGTTTTTTTTTTTTAAATAAATGTCGGTTCCTGGTTAAAGATTTTATTTGGTAGCTCTGTGGCTATCTGTCCTTTTCGCTTTGGGGGATAAAGTTTTATTTTTTGTTGTTTGTTTGTTTTCTGCTCAGTTGATTTTGATTTGCAGTCAGGCCTGATACCCCAAGAAGCATGGTGAAACTGACTTCTTCTTTGTCTGTAGTGCTGTCTCTGGCTCCTGCAATCACTATGTAATCAGGGAGCCACAAATCCTTCATCCAAAGCTCCCACAGATCTGCTCTAAGCAATCACTGGAGAGTTTTTGCAAATGAAGGCCAAGAGAAGCCTACACTAAGTAGAAAACCACCAGATGTGAATCTATTAAGCCTTAACTGAAGAGATGGCAATTTAGTATTGTTTAAATACCAGAAAGAATGCCTTGAATGGACAGATGTTGAAAGCTAGAGCTACATAGTGTCTTCAGCCCCACTGTGCTCTAACTGTAACAAAATCAGAATTATTCTCATTTTAATTCATGTGTTCTTTACAACACACAAGATCTCTAATGTTATCACATTTTTTAGCACTGTAATCTTATTCATATTATAGATTTTACTTTAGACTCTCCCAAGTAGTGCCCAGGATTCTCAATGATTTCAGGCTAACTAGAGCAACAATTCAATGCAAGAGTCCAAAAGAGATTATCTGGGCCACCACCTAGAGTTCAGTTTCTCTGGGACTGTGTCCAGCAATGCTTAGGGGACTTTGTGTGCCAGGGATCAAACTGGGATTGGCCAACATGAGAGACATGCGCTATAATCTCTGTACTGGCTCTCCAGATCCTAAAACTGTAATTTTAACAATAATGCCCTGAACCATATTATGCTTTGTTTTCTTGGAGTGAAATTCATCCTCATTCCTAGCTTCATCAATTTCCACAAAATCCATGAGTTTCCCACCAAAGTGCCCTGACTACAGGAGAAGTGATTTCTACAAATAAGGATACCAGGAAGAACTGAACTCAGTCCCTGCTACCTAATTTTTCATAACCCCAGGTCTGTGCCTTGACAATGGCAATCCCCTAAAAACTGAGTGAAGCAACCTATTCGAGTCTCTACCTTACAGTTCACTTTTCTGGAATCTACTTGGTGCTTGCTTTCCAAGTCCTTACAACATCTTGTTTGTTTGTTTGTTTGTTTTGTTTTGAGCCACACCTGGCGGTGCTCAGGGGTTACTCCTGGCTATCTGCTCAGAAATAGCCCTTGGCAGGCACGGGGAACCATATGGGACACCGGGATTCGAACCAACCACCTTAGGTCTGGGTCGTCTGCTTGCAAGGCAAACGCTGCTGTGCTATCTCTCCGGCCCCCCTTCTAACATCTTAAAGCTGTTCTGTTTGAAAAGATTGGGGTACAGTTTACCCTTAAATAATATGGCAGTGAGTTATGCTGATATCCCATGTAGTTAAAAAAAAAAGTAGTCATTTTGAATCTGCACTCAAATCTACCTACTATTGACCAAACCCTTACAGGTAACAAAGTCTATTGACATACATTGAGTATGTTATGTTTGTTAATTACATATTATATTCTTAGAATACAGTAAGCTAGAGAAATTAAATAGTATTAATAAAATTATGAGGTAAAATACATTTCAGTATGATCGTGCTTAGCTATTCTATAACTAGTAGTGTCTGTTTCTCTCTTCTGTACCCACATCCAAGATCACATGTGATTTATCTCTTTTTCATCACTATTTTGCCTCTACATCGACCTGTGCTATCCTTCAGAGGTATTTCTTGCCAATAACCTCATGCTCTGGTAAATGAGATTAGACTCCTCACCACAGATTCTTAGGAATAGAAGGGTCCCTTGAGCCCTGTTCTCAGATCCTTTTTTATCTTTCTGTAGCCTTTCCTATTTAAACTCCATCAGGTATTGTCTTCCTGAATTCTTTGGCCATAGGAGAAGGTCTCAGGTCAATTCATGCTTCAAATTTAAGGATGTTTTTGAACAACTTGCTTTAATGCCTGGAATGATCTAAATATTATTTCAGAAGTTTTGTTGTACATGGCAATTTCTGGAATTCCCATGATGCTAAATTCTTTCTAGGATGAGTAGCCTGGAAACCTTGGTTTCTGTCTGCCCAGGTCAAAGGGAGTTCAGTGACCTCAAGAGAAAATAGTGATTTTCTTCCATTGACAAAAAAATAATAAGTCAACTTACATATCATCACACTCTGGCACATGGGTTAACCTTTTGATCTAAGAAGGAGAAAAGATTAGAGGTAGGATGTTATTTGACTTTTTACCTGCGTAATCATTGACCAATTAAAACAAATAATTCAATGAAAAGTTTTTGTTTTAAGTACAATGTAATCCAGACCAAATAAATGCTAATTGGGTTGAAAGATTTTACTATTTTAATTGCTTCAATGGTGATTTTCCTGATACACTGCACAATTGCAATAGTTAAATGTGCCAACCCATGTCAACTTTCAAAGTGGGTTCCAACTTAAGGGAAAGCCAAATAGTAGTATTTCTCTATTTAGAATGATCTCATCATTTACAAACACAAATATATACATATATATGTGTGTATGTGTGTATATACTTACGTTTATATATATAAAATCTAAACTTCTCATATATAAATCTAAACTTTATATATAAATCTAAATTTTCAGAAAATATTCAGATTTAGGGAGGCTTTCTCTGCAGAAAGAACATTTAGGATTTTGAAGGGAAATGTTACCTTAAGCCCAGAGTAAGGTGGGAATTCTCTAAGACAATAAATCTATATGAATGCTTTGTACACCTAGAAATCCAGTAAAAAATTCTAACCCCAATAAACTTTTCTCCTGTACTGTTACAGCCTCCTCTAGAATGTCTTAAAGTCTGTTGTTCTTCTAACAAAAACCATGACTTATCCCTTATGCCTTTCTCCTTTCTCCCAAATTTCGCTATATCAAAGAATATTTTAAAACCTTGCCAAAAGACTTAGGGATGTCCTAACCTGAGAGTTCTGTATTCCATGTAGCCATGTGCTTTGCTCAGGGATCATTCCTGCAGGGAACCCATACAGAATGCCAAAGATCAAATTTGTGTTGGCTTTGTACAAGTCAAGTGCTCTAGTCACTTTACTTTCTTTGGCCACATAACTTTCTAAGAAAGGAAAATCCTCCTGATTTATGCAAAGCTATTGAGGAACACAGACATTATTCTAATCATTTTCTGTCATAATTTCAGGACTTATATCCCACAGCCTAAGCATTTCTCTTCTTGACCTAGGGCTTGTTGAGAAGATACATCAGTGCTAAGGAGAAAAAAGCAGGGAGCCTGATTCTAACTGATTTGTTTCCATATATCTTCCCAATTGTGGAAAATCCACCTGAAATTTAAAGGAACAGACAAGATAACTCTAAGAAACTTTCTTATTTAAGGTACTAAGACTAAGTGAGTGAAGAATGCTTCATATGTTACCAAGGACCCAGGAGAGAAGAGCCTGCCCTTGAAGGCTTGTCCTAGATGCATCACAACCTTTGGAAGAGATTGGCAGGAGTCACCAAGAAATGCAGAGGAGAAGTAACATTATGGAAGTGCCATCTCTCTCAGGACTCCTCCCCTTCCTATTACCCAAGTAATGATATATAGCAGTGACTAGGAATAAAATGCATGTCTTGGTGTTTTAATTGCTGGAAGTCCCACATTAGGTTACAGGGTTTTCCCACTCAACCACAGTGCTCACTAGGGTTCCACTTCTTTTACAGTTATGATATTTCTATGTACATTCCCTGGGGCTCATGCTACTTATTTGTAGTTCTTACCCACATGGTTACAGTACTCACTCTGGATTTCACTACTAGCTATGATGCATACAGAACTCTTCTTGAGTTTTGCTGCTTGCACACACCAACCAGAGATTAGGCTGGAAATGACTTTAGGTTCGAGGATCTTATATGGCAGAGATGCCAGAATCACACTCTACAAGGGGTGCATCATCATAAAAAGCCCAACTCACAGTCTCAAACTACCGGGTAGGAGCTTTACCTCTTAACTATTTCTTACACACCCCCATCCCATAGTCAAGATTTTAAGCCAGCCACTAAAGAAGTTCCTAGGATAATTTGTGTATTTAATTAGTCAGTCTAAGCTTAATTTAATACTTATATATGAGAGGAGATAGGGAGACACTAAGAGTTTACCCCATCATCATTATTACAAATGCCCTAATAGTCCAATTAAGACCCTGGTAAAAAGATTATTGGAGAAGCCAGATGCATTATCAAGTTTGGATGCTTAGAGAGAGAAATGGAAGTTAACTTCTCTGTGGCTATTACTATTGAATATTCATTTAAAGTCCTTCAGGAGAGCCAGAGCTGCCCATCCTCACTCTGAATACTCTAATGCCTGACTGATGGGACAAAGCATACCCTAGTCATCAGCAAAGGAACCACAGCAATATAGCTCTTTCAAAATGCTTTTGTCACCCTCCCTCTTTATATACTAAAGACATAATCCCCAATATGACTGGATTAAGAAGTAAGAACTCTAAGGAAAAAGTAGGCTTAGATGAGGTCAGGGATCCTCAAAATGGGCTTGCAGGACACTAGAGAACCTGTGCTCTACTATTTACTCTCTCACTCTCACTCCCCTCCACCATTCAGTGAGGTCATAGAAAGAAGTCCAAGAAAAGAGCCCTCAACAAAGCCTAAAAATTCCATGATCGTTGACTTTCCAACCTCCAGAAATCAAGAAATATATCTATCTGTTTACAGTATTTAATAAGGATAGGCTATAGCATTTTATTATAGCAGCAATAGCTGACTAAGACAAGTGGAAATCCCTAAATCAAGCAGAAATGGACCCAATGACTTTGACTATGTCCTTTAAGTCCTGGCAGAAGAACAGCTTCCTTATTCTGATCCAATCTAATCTATCAGGATTTATGTTCCTAATTCTCCTCTTTGCCCTTGATAAAAACAAAGGAAGTGCATTTCCTTTGCTAAATGAGATCCTAGTCCTCTGCCAGATCACAGGCATCGCTCAAAAAAGTCAAAGGTCAGGCCAGAGTGATATTACAATGAGTGGGGCAGGGGGGAGGGTGTAGGACACTTGCACACAGTTAACCTGGGTTTGAGTTTTTGTTTCCCATATGATCCCGAAAATTGCCAGTACTGATCCTTGAGCACAGAGCCAGGATTAAGTCCTAAGTACTCCTTGATGTGACCAAAAAGCCAAGGGTTTTTTTTCTTTTAACAAATAAAAGCAATAAAAATTAAAAAGTCAAAAAAAAAAAAAAAAAGCCTGCATTCCTTCGGAAGATCCCCAACCTAAACATATGGAATCCAGGCAGTATGTAGGTTAAAAGATAGTATGTCTTGGAAGGTGAAGCTTTACTCAGGAACTCAAGGGAGGTAATTTTCTCTTCCTGGGATTCATTCAAATTTAATATAGAGTTTAATATCCTTCCCTGAAATTAACATAGACTATCCTCCTCCTCTTGTATTTAGTAGCTTCAATTTTTTTTTTTTTTTTTTGGTTTTTGGGTCACACCTGGCAGTGCTCAGGGGTTACTCCTGGCTCCATGCTCAGAAATTGCTCCTGGCAGGCACGGGGGACCATATGGGGCACCGGGATTCAAATCAATGACCTTTTGCATGAAAGACAAACGCCTTACCTCCATGCTATCTCCCGGGCCCCAGTAGCTTCAATTTTTGTGGGTTTGACCAAGTCATAATTTACTAATCCATATCCCAAACCCGAATTGGAGTAATTTCTCAATAATGTTGAATTCTCAATAATATGTTACATTTCCAGCTATGAATTGCTGTGAGAATCTATGCAGGAAATTTTGTCGTTCTCCTCCCTTGTAGGAGAAATGAGGTCAGGAAGATGAGAGCTGGGGGTCATCTGATTGGAGCTGTGAAGTCACTGGATGAGGTTCCGCTCACCAAACACATGCCTTAGGTCAGAAGAATCCAGACCTGGTGGCAAGTCTGATTAACAGTGTGCACTTTATCTCTTTTTCATTATTTAGGACAGTCACCTCATGTAGACAAAATAAAGATGATCTGATCATAAGGGCCTTTAGAGTGGATTGTACCTATCTGGCCCTTAGACAAAGAACATTAAAATATAAATCAATAAAGTGCACTCCTCTGCCTAAATTCAAAATTGATACATTCCAGGTAGGAAAGTAACTTTAAATTCCAGAAAATAGAACAGACAATCCAAGTACAGTCTGGCTATTTTTTAATGCTCTCTGTGTATCCAGGACCCTCCCTGGTCCACCATGGTAGAACCACTTCTTATCACGTCTTACACTGACATCCAACAGCTGCTCTAGCAGCCTTTTTCTCTTGCCACTGAGGTACCAATCAACCAGAACAAATATGTGATCAGATGTATCTGGTTATAGGACACAAAAGGGCTCTTCCCAGCATTACTTCATGTGCTTCTTTAAGCCTACACTTAAGAGAAAGTGCTCTTCTTATGAGGAGAAATCTTTTCTTATCAATTTCACCTGCTCTTCGCTTCCAGCTCCAGACTCAACTTAGCTCCTGGTCTGGGTTCTTTGGAATCTAGAACTGGACAGAGAGAGCATAAAGTCCTCTTTCTGTCATGAATTCTTTGTAAGTGACTTCAGACTCTACATTGTTTCAGAATTTCTTTCACCTGCTGAGGTGTAGGGTGCAATTTGAGGCCAAGTCATGGCAAGACATGGAATGGCTCGGCTATAATCTTTTTTTTTTTTTTTTGTGGTTCTTGGGTCACACCCAGTGGTGGTCAGGGGTCACTCCTGACTCTATGCTCAGAAATCACTCCTGGCTGACTTGGGGAACCATATGGAATGCCAGGATTCAAACCACTGTCCATTCCTGAGTTGGCTGTGTGCAAGACAAAAACCCTACTGCTGTGTAATCTCTCAGGCCCTCATCTCCTATAACCTTTTAGTGAGTGGCATGAGGACCTGCAGGCTCCACCCTAGATCTGTCTCTACTGCAGAACTGACAAGACTAGTAAAAGAGAACAAACTCTGGCTTAGCAAGAAGACATCCCTACTTCTCATTGACAAATGGAAAGTTTGGACTAAGAGTGCTTTGTTTATCATCTTATAGTCTCTTTCTGAAATGTGTCAACTGCTGACTATCTGTATAAAGATCAATAGATTTTGTCTTGAGCACTGAAGATAAAAGGGTTAGGGCCAGAAAGCTAGCATCAGTGGCAGTCTAACAGGCATAATGCTCTGAATTTGATCCCTGGTATCACCTGGCACCCAAGCAAGGCTGGATCTAGTCCTGTTGTTTCCCACACATTGCCAGGCCACACACACTGGGAGTAGCCTCCCAATTTTCTCATGTACCACTGAGTGAGGCTCCTGAAGGAAAAAAGTCTTAGAATCACAAATAAATAGGATCAAAGAGAAAATCTAGCACATTCAGTCCTCATGTCTGTGAGTTCATGAGTCTGATTTGTCTGATTCATCTTGTAACCCCATGACTCACAGAGTGCCTAGCAATGGCACCAAGTACATGACTGAAGGAATAAATAAACACTGAAAGTCTGACCACAGATCTCACTTCTCTTTAAATTGTTGCCATTGGCTACCAACCAAAGGAAATCCTCTGTATATAGAGGAGTAAATTGTCAATCCTCTGCTGACATTAAAATAGCCCCTTCCCTGGGGACCTCAGGAGATCCATTAGATCAGAACAATGGCAGTGCTATCTATTCTGTACCACCTACTCAGCCAGAAATCTTCTGAGGTCAACAGGTAAAGGCCAAAGCCCAGGCCCACTAGTGATACTCCTGGAATAGCCTTAAATCTGAATCTATAAAACTGATGCATCCCACCCCTTTCTTCATCTGTTCTAGTAAATAACAATCCACTTTATTTTCACTTTTAGTTTTGGGGTCACAGTTAATGGGATTCTGAACTTACTCCAGACTCAGTGCTTAGGGGATTACTCCTGGCAGTGCTCAAGGGGACTATATGTGGTGCTTGGGAATCAACAAGAGTGGCCAAGTAAGTACAAAGCAAGTATCTTAATCCCCGTACTCTCTTACTAGCCCTTACCTAGCCATTTTTATAGAGCTAAAATGGCAGTTATTTTACAAACTCATAGAGCAATCGCTTAGATCCTGAGCATCATACCCAATTTAGAGAGGTTTCCTCTTCAGTCAAACACTGTTGTGTCTACAGACAATGCGCTCAATTCTGACCTCCACCTTTGAGCAATGAGGACAATGTTAAGAATGTAGGTAATACAAGGGAGGAGGATAGATGAAGAAGATAGAAAATTCATGTCCCGGATGATGTTGTTAAGTAGTAAAAGTGACTTTGCAATGCCCTGGCTTAAGCAAATTTTATATGTAACTTTTTTAATTGAATGATTTAAACCACTTTTAGTTGAGTACTTTTTTGACATCAAAGACATTCTTTTTCAAGTTCTGTGACTCCTGTAGGACCAGGATACACATGATGCCAGCATCCAATTCACCTTTAATAGTGGGTACAAAAATTCTAGGGTTAGAAATTCTTCCCTAGAAGTCCACAGAAACTATTGCTACAGTCTAAGAGTAAATGGGGTGGTAAATTCAAGACTGTGAACAACAGAATCAAGCTAAGGGTAAGAAATAATTCTAGAATGGATTCATCCATGAAAAATGGAAAAGAAATTAAATTTTTTATGCTCCCTGCTTCTATTTCCTCAGTGACTTTTCTTGAGGCTATGAAAAAAAAATTAAAGATCACTAAAGTAAAACAAATTACCTCTACTCTATTTATAGCTTATGGGTGGTAACCCTGCTAGCAACACCACTTACACTCTTATTTTCTTTTATAATTACCATTTTTCTAAGTGCATATTATGACACAGTATGTCATCAGCAATTCTCATAGGCAAAATGAAAGTATTTCAGTGGAAAATAAAGCAAAAAGTTTTTTTAGGGCAATACAATCTAAAAGGTGAGGAAGGAAGGAAGGAAGGAAGGAAGGAAGGAAGGAAGGAAGGAAGGAAGGAAGGAAGGAAGGAAGGAAGGAAGGAAGGAAGGAAGGAAGGAAGAAAGTCCTGGTGACTCCTCAACAATTCACTGCTAGGCTCACATCAGGCCAAGTATTACTGAGAATTGACACAGGGCCCCAAAGCCCAACTGGAGACAGTCAAAAAGAAGATATAAAGATGTA